>JACEVL010000272.1:0-122500 GCA_020284085.1 Aporrectodea caliginosa | reverse complement strand
TGTAATACAACGGTCCAAATAGTGATTGATGTAAAACAATAATGACCAAACCTGTAGAGTTATCGTAATCATTATCGTAAACTCCAAACTTCTATATAGCCACTTGAAAGTTAATCTAAGAGCACCAACTTATTTACGAGCGCTACGTCAAGTGAGAAGGGTTGCCGAATGAATAGTCAAGATTATGGAGTAAGATTATTATGATAAAATAATAGTGGGGCTGTCTATATCATCGAGAGCAAAAGCAGACCACTGCTAAGTTGGGTGTCGTTTAGGTCAATGTGATTCTGGTTAACGATAACGATAACGAAAATGTTCGTTGACGAAAAAATAATAATTTCGTTAACGATAACTATAACTATAACTAACAATTATTATTAACTATAACTATAACTATAACGAAAATAACCATAACAAAATTCATCTCTATATTCGTTAATACAAAAAATAAAAAAGGAAGTGCAATATGGACGATTCGACATAAATGAGAACGAAAAATGCGATATTTTGATTATGCAATGTGTCAGTTACTTTGGAAACTAGTGTATTTATTAAGCTTCAAATGCTTTCAAAGGTCTGAGCAAATTGTGAAACAGCGCGTTAATACGCACAATTTTGCTTATAGCCTTAATTATTGTAACTAAGTAGTAACTAAAATTAACTAAAATGAAAATCCATTAACTATAGCTATAACTATAACTAAAATATAATACTAGCTATAACTGTAGCTATAACTAAAATATAAAAAAACATTAACTATAACTGTAACTATAACTAAAAACAAATCTGTAAGGAGAATCACACTGGTTTAGGTCTAGAAGTGTTTAAATAAACTTTCCCGGGAGACTTTCCTTCAACGCAAGATAGGCTACACTAACATCATAATTATTTGTTGCATTGTTTTGCTAACTGATGTATTCGTTCGTAATGACTGTTAAAATCATATAGGCTAGTACAGAGTACTCTGACTCTCTGAGTAGATATCTTGATGAGACGCTATAATTATAAGTGACAAGTGTTAAGTTACAATACATTACATTTATAGCTCACCAATCAACTCTATTTAGCTTACTTGGTTTAACAAATGCTTGAGTGTTTGGAGTAAGATTCCTGTCTTCATTCAACAAGTGGTCAATCTTTACTGACTTATAAATTGTTGCTTATTCACTAGGTGGATGATGTCACTATCAAAATTAGCCTTATTAATAACTGCTAATCTGCTGGTCAAGTTGTCCTTTTCCCTTCTTTTTGTCTTATTTCGCATAATGGTTTGATATTAGTTGCACATTTTGATCGACTTGATATAGCATAGCAATTTTTATTTTGTTATCTAATTATTAGCAAATAGGTGTTCCTGTTAGCGGGAATTTTATCCATTTCGGAACTTCCTTGTCATGTGCTTGATAAATGAAAGTTAATCGGTTAACTGCATCCACCAGCAAGTCTCCATTACTGACACCGAATGAAGCAGAATTCTCTCGTAGACGATGTTCCCATCTTTAGAATATTCTGCTGCATAGGCCTATTCTTGTTTGGAAATGTAATTAAGCAAAACTGTACATTCCGACTTATACATGAAAATGATTTTGAGCTGTTTCACAAAGTATTACATAATTAATGCAACTTGTAGTCAATATATATATAGGTCTTCTAACTAATTCTGAATCCTTTGAGATCGTCTAAGTCTATGCGGAAATAAACTTGAGCTAAAAATAATTTACGATGGTCAACCAATCAACTATGTACTAGCTTTTGTTACATCCGTGAGCAAATGCCATTCTAAGATGAATCATTCCGTGGTTCAACAAATTTTTAGTAGTCTTTATCTCAAGACTGTACCGTACTGTCTTTAATTGAAATTGGCCAATCTATGCTAAATAGGTTTGGTTTAGGAGCGATTATCTAATGGGTAGGCCTGTTGTCCATAATTCTGTGAATGCCTAATTTTCTTCAATGAATACCAGAAAAGCAAGAACAAGCTCATATCAGGAAGCCAGTACTTCATTTACAATCACTGGTTATGACTTTCCTGTTCTGACACCAGCTGACAACAACAACAACAACAACAACAACAACCAAGGCCGCAGCCTGGATTTTGTTTCGGGGGGGTGTTTACTCGTTCATGAACAAGCCCGACAAGCCACCAAGTCAACCGTCTATATGGGTTTTGGAGGAGCGTTGTGAGCTCTCAACCAGGGCCGGATTAACATTTTGTAGGCCTGGTTCCAAAATTGTAAGGTAGACCCCAAATACATGTTCAACCAAACGTTTTGACTACATTTAAATGATAGAATAGATATTTATTAATTTAAAACTGTTTGCCACGTGCTTTCAAAATAGAGAAACTGTCAGCAATATCCTTAAAATCTAGTGGCTATATAATTGCACAATGTTCATAAGTGTTAAATTAGTTATATATCTGGTCCCACCGTAGATCTTAAATCGTTTTTGATACGCTTTAGTTGACTGAAAGATCTTTCACCGCTGCAGTTAGAAACAGGACGTGAAAGTATATATAACAGGGCCGCATTAAGGCTAGTGCAGGCCCTGATGCTGTGATTCAGAAGTCGAAGTGGGAAAGAAGAGGTGCCGGTGACTCGAAATAGAGTATCCCCCTTAGCGAAATGAAATATTCGGTTTAGTTCGTAATCGTAATCGTATCGTAATCGTAAACTCGTAACTTCTACAGCGCCCACAAAAGCGAAGTCGCGGGAACCAGCTTATTCACAGGCGCTCAATAAAAACAAAATCGAAAGGCAGAGGTCAAAATCCAGAGAGTCAGGCAGGCAGACAGGCAGACGGCTAAGGTGGATGGTGTTTGGTGTTCAGACGGCGAGGTAGGCAGGGAGAAGTGTTGGATTCAGGATAGGATTTGTCAAAAAGCAGTGTTTTTAGTTTCGAGTGAAAGACCTGTGGAGAGATAGCGAGAGGTGGAGTTTTGGGGACTTCGTATACAGGATGGGTCAGATATTTGTCGTAGTGCTGGCGGAAGTTTGTTCCAAAGAGGTGGAACAGCTATAGCTATGGAACGATTTGAAAATGTTAGTGATGAGGTGACGGACTGGCGGAGCAGTGTTAGGGAGGAGGAGGAGCGGGTTGGACGGCTGGATCGTGAACAACTGACGGAGATAGGAGGGCTGGAAGGTTTGAAGTGTGTTGTACGTGAGTGAGATTATTTTATATTCTATTCGTTCAGGAATTTTGAGCCAGTGGAGTGATTTGAGGACAGGAGTGATGTGATGGTATTTGGGGTTCTGGTGACAGCACGGGCTAGGGCATTCTGAATTGCTTGGAGGCGATTTATTTGAGTGACATCGATGTTTAGGAAAAGAGAGTTTGCATTTTGACGGTTTCTAAGTGTATTCTGTCGTACTGTTTAAATTTATTGTACATATAAAATATTTTAAGTTGCATATCTTTAGTTTGTACGTCGACCTGAAATTAATTTACTTTGTTTTTGGTGATTTTGACTGGATTTTCGTCTTGGCTATCGTGATGCGTATGACGATGGGGGATAGTCCCGGATAGAATGGTTTTAGGCGGGATAGAATATCTCGGGACACCGGTGTGGGCGTGGCGAGGTATTTTTGGGAGTCACGGCAATAAGATAATATTGAAAAATATGAAACGGTTTTAAACACGCGCTCGCGCTCATACACGCACGCACTCAAAGACTTTAGACTGAATTCCATTCCATTGCCCTGAGAAGACTCTGGCAAAGTTAGAGATACACAGACAGAGAGAGAGAGAGAGAGAGAGAGAGAGAGAGAGAGAGAGAGAGAGAGAGACGCAGACTCGCAGAGATATGGTATCAATCAATCAAATTCGTTTATTTGAATTTGATTGATTGTCCTTGCGCTAATGCTCACACAAGTTTTGGCGCCACTGTTGTTCTGGCTCATAGATGCGTGTAAAAACTGTAAACTGTTCTAGTAGAGCAATTTACTGTTGAGGTACACTGTATAGGCCTACTATAGTCGCAGTTTTTGTAAGTAGATTAAAGTGTTCACAGAAGCCAATTAAGCTGGCGTTGAGCATGCTCCAAACACGATAGGCTGCTAACGCGTCCAAATAATATGTGTATGATAATGATTTGGCTTAACATCACTGCCAAGAAAGTTACAGAAACATGTTTAGGCCTAGTCCTAGTGCCTACCTGTTTCAAGTTTCGTCGTTGCCATTTTCTCAAACATTCAAATAATCGGGCCGCAGCTGGAAGATGGGTGTTTCTTTCCCATTGCATAACGATATTAAGCTTATTTCAGAAAAATTCAAATCCGAAAGACACTTGTAGAGAATCGCAATTCCTTAAATGCAATTCCTTAAATAGGCCTATGTGATTTGCCGACTGCACTAGAAATTTGATCGGCCTGTAGTATATAAATTCGTGGAGCTTGACAGCGCGAACGTTTGTTAATTTGATGAAGGATATGTTTTAGCCTGCCTGATGCTTGTGTGCATGTGTTTTGTATGGGGGATGACTCTGGTCATCCTTCGGAACTGTTAGCCTACATCGGAGAGTGAGTCATACCAATCTTCCATGCCATGTCAATGTTGTTTGCCTCTGTAGTCTGTACACCTCTGGCTCCTCTATACTTGCACACGTTAAGATAGACAGTAAGTAAGTAAGTATATTCTTTAATAAAACCAATTGCATATCCGCACTCTGGTGTACATACATCGTAACTACAATAAACAGTTAATGTCAATAGGAGTACAACATTCTAACAATAAAAGTCTTTCGCTGTAAATTATCTGCAAGAGGTATACAATGGTCGTGCGATCGCGGTCGCAGGGTATATTGTTGGGGCTTTTTGGTGGAAGTAAACTATGCAGTACATGGCCCTGGTTCATCAGGACCGCAGAGAAAAGACGGGTGTCAGCTTCAAAACAAAGTCGTTCAAATTTTGGGTAGTCTTCAGGAAGGTACCGGAGGCGGATTAGCTTGCTTATTACTGACTGAAGTCTGCATCTATCCTGTTGTCCCGCAAACCCCCACCAGGCCGGGGCAGCATAGAGTAAACGAGCCACTGTTGTTGCACGTACTATATCATAAAGCTGCAGACCCTTGAGGCCATGCCGTGACACCGGCTCAACTTCCCACTGATCATGCGAGATCAATGTACTCAAGAGATGATATGGTTAGAGAGTACAGGTGAAGCAGAAATCTCTAAATTCTGCCCTGGCGGTGATTTGAACCCGTACCTCTTGGTTGATAGTTCGTCTCAACAAGCACTAGTCTAAGACTCTTCATGCATAGGATAGATTTAATACTGTAGTGTTTCTTATCAAACTAAATAGGCCTATACGATTGTCTTCGCGCATGTATAACTTCTTGGTCACTACGAGAGTATTTTAACTTCTAATTATTACACAGGACGGATAGCCTACGTCAGCTTCGAAGAATTAATCAACTCATCTATGTAAACTGATTGCATGAATATCTGTTCGACGCCTGGCAGTGACTAGACTGTTCCCATCTCTGTTTCATTATCCGTCTGACCTACAGGGCTCTAATCTGGCTTATCTAATGAATAATGAGTTTTGATGGCGATTCACTCAAAGTAACCATCGATTGATGTCTTGGGCATTATGATCAATATTCGTTTAATTCAAAAGATCCGGTTGACAAAGACGCAACTGGTTACAAGTAATACTGACTATTTGCTGAGCCGAGCTAGAGTTAGTTATCAGAATAATTATGCCGATATAATATTCATCTTTGAATGAGACACGCGGGATGTAGCTTCGCTTATCCTTGGTGGGAAGGGTGAAGTTGTGCATTCTAGGTCGTAAGTCGTATTTGGTTTGTCGTGGAGGTGGAAAGATGCCCCGTAGGACATGGCGCGGGTCATAACAGATAGCACGAAACAGGCCAGCGTCTGCGGCCCCAGCCAGGTCCGTAACGGCTGGGGTGGTTGACAGTAGGAAGCCCCTTCGCTTCATCCGGTTTAGCATACATTATGATATAGGCGCTGAGAAGTCATTAGCTTGGATTATTATTATTATTATTATTATTATATTATTATTATTATTATTATTATTATTATTATTATTATCGTTTATTGGTAACAAAACTGATGGTCACGCCGCTATCAGGTAGGCTACATTGTGATTGAATAAGAGTTACGAGTGAATGCTCAGCAAGATCATACCATGAAACGAGAAGCTCATATTAGAGCGACAATAAGGCGACAAATTGTTATCAACTATGTCAATGCCTGATTAATTGCTTAGTTAATTAGAAGGCGAGTATTTGAGAATGTCTGTTTAAGACACGTGGGATGAGATATTTATCAGCATTAGTGGGCAGAGGATGGCTTTCTATGCAAGGATTGAACCAGGTCTGACTGTCTGTTACTATTAGGCCTATTGTTATAGTCAGCTCTCAGCTAGCCTCCGCGGCTCCGTCCCTCTAAATGCATGCCTTAGACAAGCCTAAGAACTACATGTTGAATTCTGATTGGTCTGTCTTCCCGGCGTCCTGCTCTGGTTTTTCTAAGTGGCCGCTTAACCGCAGTCGTTCTGATGTTCACATTTCCTAAACAACAGATCTACTAAATGCTCTCTAAACAAGCCTTGTTGAATAACTCAGCCTAGTTAGTCTCTATATAGACGCCACCTGATCGCTTTATCCCGGTTATAGCAATAATTATTTTCATTGAAGTGACACGCCAAGCCTCATCCTCCTTTCGCTACACTATGGTTAATTAGTGTAGCGCCTCGGCACCTTCTACAATATCTCACTTACTCAGATCGACAGTGTGCAATAGCAACTAGGCTACAAAAGATCTCAGAAATCTATTTATGAGTTATGACCATAATATTCACATTAGAGGGATGCTGATAACAACTGAGATCTTGAATGCCCTAATCATGAGATCTCAGTTGTTATCAGCATCCCTCTTATGCACGTAATATATGGTCATAAATAGACTTCGGGTCTAATGCATCAAACAAATAAAAAGTTTAGTGCTAATTATCACTGAACTAGAAGCTGAGATATGAACAAAAGTTTAATTTCGGTCGGCCATTTTGAAAAATGGCTGCCAATTTCGTGTAGATGCATGCAGGGCTTGCAGGCGTTTGTAATTAGTTCTATTGGAATCCTTAGCCTACCCCTAAATATGTATGTTTAGACACCAAGATCACGATTCTAAGCGAATTAGAAGCTGAGATATTGACAAATTTCTATTCCCGTCGGCAATTTTCGAAAATGGCCGCCAATTGTTTTGTAGATAAGTGTTTGCAATTAGTTCCATTGGAATCCTTGCCCCTAAATATGTATATTTAGACACCAAAATCACGATTCTAAGTGTATTAGAAGCTGAGATATTGAACAATATGTATTTCGGTCGGCCATTTTTTAAACTGACTGCCATAGCCGCTAGAGGGCCGTGAAAATTTGTGTCTCGGGCTTTTTGGACTTGTCTACCCATGTACTATCTGGAACCAAAGGGGCGCATTGGTTGCCAGATGTGAAATATTTTTTCAGCTCCACTATATCAGACATTGTGCTTTGCATTATGTCTTAATATCAGAAAAGACTTGTGTTTTGGCGTTAAAGATTGTATACCAATCATAATAGTAAGCGAATGGCCAGAGAATAGTGTCGATTTAGTTCGGAATGATATAATAACTGGACTTAGACAAGTTGCCTGAATGCAGTCTGTGGGTCCACTTCAGAACGATGCCCAGAATTTTATCTGCAGCAGTGCCCGAAAAGCGCCTGGGCATTTTATGAACACACTGTTTGGGTAGTACAGATGGTACAGTTTTAAGTTTGTTGAGGAAGGATTCAGATAGATTCTCAGTTTAGCTTATAGGTCTTACTTTTAACAAAATGAGTCTGTTTACATTGTGTCTTAACTTGAGGCTGTTGATCATGCAATTCATGTATTGTATTGTATTGTATTGTATTTGAACACTTGTTATAGCGCCCCTTCCAGATTCCTATTCAGAGGCGCTCCCGACTACTGCGCGGGACGCTGAATCGGAGTTTCACGCCGAAGCGCATGAGCAATTGCGAGTGAAGGACTTGCCCAGGGGTCCCTACGCGGCGGCTTTTGAGGTGGATTCGAACCCGCAACCCTCCAGCTGCAAGGCACCGAACATACCTCTACACCACCGCGCCTCAGTTGTATTGTGTTGTATTGTATTGTATTGTATTGTATTGTATTGTATTTATTGTATTGTATTGTATTGTATTGTATTGTATTGTACTCCACGTTATATGTGCGACCGAGCCACCCGCAGTAAAGATCCGAGAAATTAATCTCTGATAAACCGACCGACCGGGAATCGAACCCGGGCCGCCGACGTGGAGAGCGGGCAACCAACCCACTCGGCCACTCAGGACCTCATGTACATGTACCGTAGCTCTAATAAGGTCTCTTTTCACCATTCTCACTTTCGACGAAAATAGAATGGCCCCTCCATCTGTTTCCGCGGCCCCTCCGTGCCCCCCCACCTGTTGCAAAAGTCTAGAGACGCCACTGCTAATTATCATTAGTTTGTAATTAGCACCAGTCTTGAACATATAAGTCGTAATACCTGGAGGCACTTACTGTTTCCCATAGTTTGTATTTTGATTTCCCAGTGGTTTCCTATTTTTACTGTTGTATTTTGTTTATATTTAAAATCAGATACATCGGCGCATATATTGGTAATCGTCACGGACCTGGAACAGCCCCAGTTTGGCTTGATGATGTGAATTGCGTTGGAACCGAAAGTGGCATAGAACAGTGCGCCCATGATGCGTGGGGCACGCACATCAGCGGTCACGATCACAGTTTGGATGTCTCAATTAGTTGTGGTGAGTCCATGCAGAAACTCTGAAATTAACGAAACTCCGAAAATTATCCCCGCTAAATTGAAATTTCCTTTTCGTGGCACGAGCCAACTACTGAGTAAATTATATCTGTTCAGTCGGGTTGCTTACTTCTTCACTGCTTCGATTGCACGCGCTGCTGGGCGTGGTGTTTGACTGCACCATATATGATGTGCATTGCACTGGACCAAGTGACCAACACTGGCATTGAACAGTGCGCATAATCTTTGGTGGGTGATCGCGATTGAGGAGCAAATTTTCACAACTCACTCCAATGCTTATCAGTTGGTCATGAGTTAGTTTTGGAAATTTGCTCCTTAACTTTGGTCACGCTAAAGACGTCACATTTAGTTGTGGTGAGTCCACTTAACAACCGTAAAACTAACTGAATCGTTTCCTATTTCATTTCTTGCTGTTCTAATAAGAGATTAATCAGTTTACTTGTTTTCTCGAAGAAATTGTACGTAAGGCTTCTTGTTTTTCCTTTGATGTATTTTGGAGCCCCGTCCGTTGATGCTTTGTGCCTCTGATACCGAAGCAATAGAATTACAACTTATTTAAAAAAACTATTCTCGAAATCTTTTGGTAATATTCCACGACAACGTTAATCTATAAAATTTGGTTGTACTTCTTTGTGATGCTATTTAAAGTTTGAACGATAGAAAGTTATGAAAACATTGGCCGAGTGGACTTGTTTCAGTAATAAATTATCAATGTAGACCAAAACTTAGGCCAAGTAAATTTGGGAACATCAGGAGGTAATTTATTCCAGATGGTGGGTCCAGCTTCTCTAAGTAAGTGTCGGCCAAAGACAAACACACAGGAGTGAAAATTCTACAACGAAGAAAACATTATATGCCAAACCAATCAAATGGGCAACAAATAAGAAGATAACCAGGCTGTCACGAGGCTTTTATATGCTTCATCTATAAAGTCAATGCAAGATCGAAGGCAGGCAGGTATACTGTGATCTTTGGAAAAGAATGCGACAACTAGGATTTTTATAAAAGGAAACGAGAGAGAGAGACAGAGAGAGGTAGAGAAAGACAGAGAGACAGAGAGACAGAGAGAGAGAGAGAGAGAGAGGAGGGAGAGAGAGAAAGAGGGAGAGAGAGGGAGAGGGAGGGAGGGAGGGAGAGAGAGAGAGAGAGAGAGCAAGAGAGAGACAGACAGAGACATACAGAGAGAGGAGAGAGAGAGAGACAAAGACAGAGACAGAGGCAGAGACAGAGAGAGAGAGAGAGAGGGAAGACACACAGAGAGAGAGACGCAGAGAGAGGACAGGAGAGAGAGAGAGAGAGAGAGAGAGAGGGAGAGAGAGAGAGAGACAGACAGACAGACAGAGACAGAGAAAAGAGAGACAGAGAGCAGGGGAGAGAGAGACAGAGAGACAGAGTCAGAAATAGACTGAGACAGAGAGATTCAGAGAGAGAGAGACAGACAGAGACGGAGACACACAGAGAGACAGACAGAGACAGACAGACAGACAGAGAAACAGACAGAGAGAAAGAGAAAGAGAAAGAAAGAAGGGAACAAACTTCTAAAGTTTTATTCCCTTCGACTTTAGTGAACCTTGGTTATACCATCAACCTTTGAATGAAGTTGAACCAATAGCGACAACACCTATGGATTTGATCAGGTCGGCAGACGACACAATCTGCCGACCTGAATAAAATCACGTTTGCAGAATAAACCAGTGGCTATGGAGTATGTAGCGATTGCAAATTTAAGGGACAGCTGAATCCGATTTGTTTGTAGACTACTAGCAATGCTCGCCTCATTCAAGAGTTTTCAGCGTTCCTTTTTGTGGCGGTCTATCATGCACTAAATCTCTGACAGATTGGAGGCAGGTCGGTAGAGATAAAGGGTTTCCTTATCGAGTGAAGGAGTGCTTGAAGAGGAGGGAATTGCCAGTAGATAAGGATATGTTGATTATTTTGGCAATGATGGGAACAAGGATCCGCGCTCAGTCTTTCAATAAGGCGGTAGGAATACAATCCAGATCTCCCCGCTTGCTTTGGGAGATATTGTAATAGATGGGATACTTCAGTCTTTGATGTTGTTTGGAGGACAGATAATGAGGATCGAGGTGGTGAAGGTGGAGAGTCATGAGAACAGGACTGAGCATCTGAAGGCGAATCGATGGTGGTTTTGGAAAGTAATGATTGAAGAGAGAGACGGAGGTTAGTAATGTGGCGAAATTGAACACCATAGGGACACTGTTCCATTTAAAAATTTTGCGTCGATGTATTTGATGGGCAGGTGCCCGCACGCGCTGTCGGTAGGACGCCGTAGGTCTTAGATGACCTCCTGCAGGCTTATAACGCCTTTGTGCCCTAGTCCTTCCCATGTTTTACCTTTGTATTATTTGACTGGCAGATGTCCGCACGCGCTGTCGGTAGGAGGCCGTAGTTCTTAGGGGACTCCAGCAGGTCCTCAGGAAGTGCAGGCCCTCTCGCCCCTTCTCAAAAGAGTATAAATAGGGCTGCTGAAATGCAATAGATGTTCAGTTGCTGTTAGACCATTAGAGTCAATTACGTTGTTCGTCTGTCGTCTGTTCATTATCGTTTCGTCCGTTGTGAATAAGAAATTGAACTGTACTGTGTGTTCGTGTCGTCTTTCGTGAAACATTCCACCAATCGTTGGTGGCAGCTTCGGGTGTCATCAAAAGCCTATGCTGGATCACGGGGGTAGAGCCACGTGAACATGGACGGAGAGAAAGAGGGTATCCGAATTCGACATCCTGTGGTACTAAAAGAAGAATGACAGAAGGGAAGATCCATCCCACATCGTTTCATCGTCTGAGGAAGCTTCGTGTCACTGTGGAAGGTCCTGAGAGCAAATAAGAGGAAAAGCAGGTGCTATCTACGGCCCATCTTTTTTACAATGAATTCTAGCCTTAGAAGAAAGTCGCTCGCTACATCTAAGAGAACCAGGAAACACAGAAGCACCCCCATATTCTTCCAGGCCGATGGTCGAGTGCCACTACCTGCTCGGTAGTGGCACTAGGTTCAGGGTTCAACTCCGCTTCCACGGCGAACTTTGGCATGGTGATCCCTATAGGTGACCTTAGCCCAACAACACTTCAGAGAGCGCCTCCCTAGTTTCCATGCTTGCTTTAGAGTTTGAGTAAAGAGATGACTGAATCGAAGTTAGAGCTTTGTTTCTTTAGAGTTTCTAGAGCTCTTCGTCAACAAAATGTATCGCCTGAACTTTCTGACATCAACCTCTGAGCGGATCGAATCATTGAGAGAGTCAACGTACTGACAACGAACGACTCGCATGTCCTACGTAGCTTACCCCTCCACATTTCAGAGCCAATATAACTTAGACCGCATAACTTCAAACTTCCGGTTAAAGACGATATCAACTATATCACCATGATTCTCTACAGACGATTATATCATTTCTATTTCACCTTCTTTCATCCTTATTGACACTGTTTGTAACTGATTGCGGTTTGTCATTCAGAACTATAAAACGAGAATATAATTATGCGTATAGAAAGACAAGACGTCATCAAGAGAGGAGGAAGGATTTAAACGGAGGCATGAAAAGTAGAGATATCGACTTATTGACTCATGGTCCCTATTGATCCATACATTGCTCTCTTACTATACTGTCCGGCCTTGGCCTACATTAATCTAGCCATGACCTTTGACCTACATTAATCAAGCGCTGTTCGGCACGAAAGGTCCATAACTAAAATCATGGCGCTTAATGAAGACACTGTATGCTGTAGATACAGCTTGATTTTTATTCTATATCATCAAAACCATTTCAAGTGAGAGTAAAATCGTAACTGCAACTTAGTTGAACCAACCTCCAGCGAAGAAGGATTTCAATTTCGAGAACCATTTGTAATAACTATCGTTTTCCTCTGCTTTATGTAGAATGTGGTAAAAGGTTTTTCAACGAATCTACTGGAAGAATATCATCCCCGAATTTTCCAATGCCGTACGCCAATTACCTAAGTTGTTACAATTATATCAGAGTCACTTCTGGACATACAGTCATCATTACGTTTCTGGCATTCAATACCGAGTCATGTTGTGATTGGGTAACGGTACGTATTTCTAATACCAACCTCAGATCGATACTGAATACTTTCTGGCGTGCAGCGCCTTGTCGAGGTAGTATTGCATACTGCATAGGGATGAAACGGTATGCGGACGTTTCGTCAACGGACGATTCGTCAACGGACTGTTCGTCAAGGACTGTTCGTCAAACGGAATCGAATTAATTCTCGTCGACCAATAAAAGGATTGCTAGCCCACTAAGCGTGACGGCAGGTGCGCAAAATACATACAATTGATGTTGGATTGATGATAATAACTCTTCCTTAAATAGGCTAGAAGTTGGATTGATGAAAATAATTTTTTAAAGTAAAAGTTGGATTGATGAAAATAGTTTCATTGCGAAACTAGAAGTCGGATTGATGAAAATAATTCTTGCTATTTAAGCAAAAAATTGGTTTCATCGATACAACTTCTATTTAAGCACATAATTTCTGTCATCAATCCAATTTCTAGTTAAGCAAAGAATTTCTTTCATCAATCCAATTTCTAGTTAAGCAAAGAATTAGTTTCATCAATCCAATTCCTATTTAAGCAAAGACTTTCTTTTATCAATCCAACTTCCAATTTAAATTGAGAGCGCGTGATATATGTGCAAGAAAAATGGCTTAGGGCCTACATAATCTCCCTCAAGCGAGGACATAACTATATAATAATCTTCTGGTTCCACTGGAAAAGTTTACTATTTCCCTTGGACGAACAGTCCGTTGACGAATCGTCCGTTTGACGAATCGTCCGTTGACGAAACGTCCAGTTGACGAACGGTCCTTGACGAACAGTCCGTTGACGAATCGTCCGTTGACGAAACGTCCCCAAACCGATGAAACATCTAAAGCAAGTGAGAAAAAGAAGCTGCGTGCGCTTCTAACGATCGCTGGCCACTATTGTTTCATCAGTAGTTATTACTAATTTTTTAAAATTATTTATTAGTAACTTCTATCGTACCAGTAAACAATGCCCAGGGCATCAATTAATGGTACACCAAAATTAAGCAGTAATCAGGTCAATGTCCACTAAGACAGAGAAACAGCCTGCGGTGGAAGAGCAATCTGAAAAAGAAAATCTTTGAGTTACAGACAGAAGTGACAGAGCAGAGAGAACAGAGTTCCAAAATCTAAGTCCCGCAGCAGAAAAACTATTTCACATTAAACAAGTCTAGTCCTAGATATGACTAGAGAAAGACAATCTGATAAACTCGTTGAATTAACCAGAGGAATAAGGATTGCTCTCAATTATTAGATTCGTAAGCATTCAGAGTTTTCGGTAAACTTTGAGCCTCAATTAAACAAATCTTTGGCGGCGGAATAACAATGCAAAATTTAGGAACATGGGCTATATTTTCTTATTTACACGTACTAGTAATAGCCTCAATGGGGTTTTATCACAATTCAGTTAGCAATACCAATGAGAAGTGACTTAGACTTTAGTAAACGAGCGAAAAGCTCATACACGCCAAACCTGGCTCATTATTGAAATAATTTTTTTATAGTCTCGAATGTCAACTACTACATAATATTTACAGCAGGATAAAATTACATTATTTGTAGCTGAAAATTTACTCATTAATGACCATCAATTATGTTATTCTCAATTAGTAACTTCTTCGCGCCGGTTTCTAAGCCACAAGACATCAACCATGGCTCCCCATAGTTAATGCCGTATCAGTAAATGTAGGCCGTACGTGAACATATTTATAAGCATAGTTCGAAAATTCGTGACTTTCGGTTTAAAAATTCGGAAAATTCGTGATTTTTTACCTATTCAAAATTCGTAGATATTAAGAAAAATTCGTCGAGCTATGATTCTTGGGCCCTTTTTAACATTGACAGTGGAGTTCTCTTTCTGATGACAATCACAGTCAAACACCTCAACAATGAGAGAATTCAAAGCTCAAGACCCTACTGATCTATATTCAGTTACTGTTGTGTTGCTAATCAACTGTCTTTTACGTCTGATTGCCTATGTATTACTTGCCTAAAAAGTTGAAAGTAAACAAATATTAAAATTCATTGCCAGTTTAAAAATTCGTTAAAATTGGTGAAATATTAGAATTCGTAAAATGAGTATTCTCGAGCTACAGTATGTTTGTTAGGTGAATCTGTTCATTTAATTTCCTTTTAAAATTCAGTTTGAGTCCAACTAAGCAAACTTACTTAACGCTGTGTTGTAGAGTTTCATAGATAGTAACATATACAAACTGTTCACTGCCATCTGTTGATGCCTTCTGCATTAAACACTGGCGCAGTAGCATTTACTAATTACTGTCCATGCTACCGAGGCTGTATCCTGCGTTTAGTCGTCAGCAGGAATCGATTAGACGCTAAGAGTGTAGACAATAACCGTAACACGATCTCAGTCTCGCGTAGCCTACCTAATCTTATGCTATTGTAGATTATTTGTGATTCTGGAAGAGCCTTCAGATCGCGAGACTACAAGGGCTTGGAGTTTCCATCAGTATTGACAATATCCTCATGCCGACTTGTTAACGTGTACTTTAGAACAGACGGTTCTGCTACCCACACTGGTTTCAGCCTTACGTACAATATCACTTCAGGTAAATTATTATTGATATCAAGACTTACAATTTTGTGAAGACTGCATGTGCATTAATGAATTTTCAACTTATTAAAATTTTATCATCTGAATGTAGGCTATTTACTGAGAGCACAATGAGAGCACGAAGAACATTAATTTTATAGAAAAAAATTCTCACACTGGAGCTTACAGTCTTCGCAGGTCGTTGTTTTTTTTATTAATCTGACCATTATTAGTTCATAATAATGTAAAAACTTGGAGCTTTGGAAATATAGACACGACAATGACGACATATATTATTTTTTTGTATTTTCTCTCAACACTATTTTGGCTTGAAAAAGGTGGAAAAAATTCTAAAATGATAAATCGATTAAACATTCCATGAAAGGAATTAAATGTAGGGGGGAGACCGGGGCTCATTGGGACAAAAATTAAATTTTTCAAAATTATGATCAAACAATAAAGTCCATGCAAATTTTTTAACAGTTAGATGTTACTTTAGCATGTTACTCGTTGTTTTGTATAAAAATGGACAGTGTGTGATGATTAATAAACTCACAGTTTTCAATTTTTGAGAGGCCCCAACGTGTCCCAATGTGCCCCATTGTTGGGGCACATTGGGACACTGTCTGGGCTACATTGGGACACTAATTTACATCTATCTAATAGCATATGCTTTGTCTAATAGAGTAATTTATTAGCGATTTAAGTAGGCTAACTAGGATTATTGAATTATAAATAGGATAACCTATTCATTATATTTACAAAAACTAGTTAGGCCTATCTATAAAAACATAAAAATGACTGCAAAAAGTTATGACTTTAATAATAGCCTAAAGGAAATAGGCTATATTTCCACACATAAAGTCTCCTAAAATACCAATATTATGACTTTATGACTTTGAACAGGCCTATAACGACTAGGTTATATTTGAAAAGTTTCTGTATTAGATTAATACTAAGCCTACTCATACAAATTAAAAATGGGCCTAGGCCTGCTGACGTAGGCAGGCTCCTATCTTGTCGCCTAAACCATAGACAACTGATTTATTTAAAACTCTTAGCTACAACAAGCCTCTAAAATTAACAATTATTGGTCTACAGGTCCTGCATGTTCCAGTTTTTAAATTAATGACTTAAATCAACAGCACTGAGAGTGTAGGCTTATATTGAGGTGTTCGTGATGTCTTTCCAGCTGACTTTGGCTCTGGCATAACAAGTAGACCTACGACATTTTCAACGCTAATGTCGGTTTGCTCTTTGTCGGGAAAGACAAACGATAACCTTTTTAACCTTGACGGTTGACGTAGGCCTAGCATAAGTTTGACAACAAATAGGCCTACATTCCTCTGATGTTTCATATCGTATAATTCCGTATAATGATCAACTCGATTCTTCATTGTGTACTTGACTATTATGACTGTACATTCCAGAAGTCAGTTCATCAACTGAAAACTGCCTCTACCTACTTTCATCCAAAATATATAGCGATATAGGGTTGATTTTGGTACGTCTAAAAATTCAGCTGCGTGACGGACCATCCTTTCCCAGTTCTATCGCTGCCTTCGTTGTCGATGGATCAGTCAAGCCATGTCTCTCTCTGTCTTACTTTATTTCTTACCGTAATTGAAGTGTAAAGTTATAAAAATGTAATATAAACCAATAAAAATATTATTTATTTTGAAATATTATTTATTTCTTACTAGGCCTAGAGTTAAGGTTTACTGTAGTGGTACATTGGATCACTAAGACGGGGTACATTAATTGGGACGTTGTCCCAATGTACCCCGTGCATGCTGTCCCAATGAACCCCGATAGGTACTGGATTGTTTCAATCCATAAATGGTGGTGATAACAAGGTAATAGAAAAGTTTAACGGGATTTCATTGCAGGTTATTTAGTGGCAGATTGAAATAAATTGACATCTTCAATGTCACTAGAATAGTGTACGTACAGCACGCTTCGAAATGCGAAGCATGAAATTTACTCGACCTAGCCATAAATGATTTTTTCTTACCTACCTCGTCAAATGGTAAAAAAACTAAAGTTTTCTTTACATGAGGATATTAAACAGGAAAGAATCTATGATCTGCCATAGATTATATTTCCCAAGAGTGAATACAAGTGAAGCAAATATCGAAGTCCCATTGTGCCCCGTGTCTCAAAGAGCCCCGGTCTCCCCTACAGTGTAATAAAAGCCTTCTAAAGTAGTAGCCTGCAGACTTGTATACGAGACATAAAACTCGAGACCGAGACAGTGGGGTCCGAGACCGAGACAATGGTTCCGAGACCGAGACAGATCAAGACAGTTCAA
Organism: Aporrectodea caliginosa; assembly: GCA_020284085.1. Taxonomy (NCBI): domain Eukaryota; kingdom Metazoa; phylum Annelida; class Clitellata; order Crassiclitellata; family Lumbricidae; genus Aporrectodea; species Aporrectodea caliginosa. The sequence continues at coordinate 104,745 of JACEVL010000272.1, read as the reverse complement.
AACGAGGGAAATGCACATTGAACCCAAATCCTGAAACAATTATTCTCTCAACTTTTGAAGTCTAATACGAGCGACAAGTCACTGAAATCAGCCGATCACCTGAATTGTATAAACTATTAAAAATTGAATATTTCAGCCATTCTGAAATCTTCTAAATGATTCTAAAATTTAAACCAAAAACATTCCATATAATTATTAGCGACATAGGCCTCAAGTCACACTCACCTTGAGAAACTAGATGTTGTTCCAAGCGTTACGCTTATGTTGGCTTTATATAAACGGCATGCCATTTATTTTGTTTTTCATTGATTTCCAATTGCGTGAATGCAAATTTCACTATTTCAGGTTCTTTATGAGAAATTTTAAGATATTTCGACTTAAAGTGCAAACTTAACAGTTAGAACTTTTTTCAATATCTCTTAATACCAGAAACACCGCTTTTTTAAAACTTCTGGTCTGTTTGGCACTTCCGAATAACTAGTCATCCGTTCGGCCCAGGACAATTTTATAGCGCGACACTGTCCGAAGTTCAGAACAAAAGACAGTTTGTACGAGAACTAAGAGATACCTTCTACAAAGAACAAGACTTTCGTTCGAGACAGTTTCTTAAAAGTCAAGAAATGACCTCGAGACCGAACCGAGACCGAGACAGTGGGGTTCGAGACCGAGACATCAAAAAACCTATCTCGAGACGTCTCGAGACCGAGACAGTGTCTCGAGACAATCCATGTCTGGTAGCATGTTTGGAAAACTTGTAGTAACGGGCGAACAGCAAAACAATTTGTGAATTAAATCCAGAGAGTAGCTTTCATCTCGTCCACTCAATGATGGCATCGTTGCCGAATGCTGTCAACTGCAATTTGGTTTACAAGAGAATCACATTTATGTGTTGGGCGAACCTAACATGTCATTAAAAGGTTTCGTGTGCTATCTAGGCTATCCTCGGCATTAAACGCATGCGTAAATCATCCGTAATATAAATTTCTTTGCGTGCTAAAGTGTCCGCTTGTGGTAGAAAAACTCTTGTACGAAAACTCCAATAGTCCGCCGAAATTATGCAGAAGTCGAATAACGACCAAACTGGACGATGCCTTTAGCAGAACTCCCGCGTTTGATTGAGATTGGCGATATTCCAGGACTGAACACGAACAAGCATATTTCGATTGCTCATAAGCTCTTCATAATAAGGTTTTTGCTAATATTTCGGCCAAAATTAAGAATTTTTAAATCAAGTTTAACAGCCTTAAACGTATTATTCATATTTACGTACATCGGGCAAAATTAAAAAAAATTAAAACAGAAAAAAGTTATAGGCCTATCACTTTTGGTGAGTCCACCCACCGTTTTTTATTGTCAAAGCAAAAAGTAAAAAAATACGATTTATTGAGTCACATCTCAAATAGGCCTATGACATTGCTTCGCAACTTGTGTTCAATGTGTTTAGCACCACAAGTTTTTTATGGCCTTGTTGATGGGTTCTAGGGGTAAATCTTCCCATTTCAAATCCAATGCGACCTTCAATTCTCTTATCGTTTTTGACTTTGATCGCAAATTGTGGTATTTCTCCACCGTAGCTCCCCACACGTCATAATCAATCGGGTCAAAATCTTGAGAGTTTTGGGGCCATTAGTCTTTCTCAATGAAACCAGGGCAATTGACATTGATCCAAACTTGCGAGAGTCGTCTTGATGGAAGATGAATTCAGCTGACAGCAGACGCTTGCAATCTGGCATTAATTCTGGCAAGGTTTGAACCTCTGACCTCTCGCTTGACAGTCCAGCGCGCTAACCACTACACTATCAAGCAACCCTCACATGACTTACTCATGATTTCAACGCTGCTATCGCATCCGAATATAAGTGAATTTTCGGACTCAATATTATCGATACATGTTAAGTCATCGAGACAGGTCACTTGCTAAGTTTCATTCTTTAACTTTTAGGCAATGTAAACACGTCGAATTCAGTCAAAATGCCAAGCTAACTATATAGGCAAATAGATAAGTGCGTAAAAATAGTATGACGTCAGGGATTCGCGGTCATGTAAGCAGGGAGTGGGTACATGCACAATCCATAGAGAGGTAAGTTTTCAGTTTAGAGCGAAAGACAGTCTTGCTAAGAGAGTTGCTAACATGAGGGAGTAGAGAGTCCCAGATGGAGAGACCGGGTAACTGTGAATGAGCGCCGGCCAAAGACAAGACATGTACGAGGAATAACATACTTTCCAGCAGATGCTGATCGAAGAGAGGAGCGACCTTTAACAGAGTTGCAAGGTGTGACCATGGAAGACAAGTAGGAAGGGAGATGATCTGTGCATGCTCTGTACATGAGGAGTGCCAGCTTGAAGCGGATACGCTCACAGACAGGAAGCCAATGTAGAGAACGAAGAGCAGGTGTGATATGGTCTCGGTAAGAGAGTCCAAGACACAGTCTTGCAGCCTGATGCAATATTCTGGTTAGAGGAAGCAGTGTGCATTCAGGGAGACCATAGAGTGCCGAGTTGCAGTAGTCAAGTCGCGTCAGAATAAGGCAGTGTATCAGTGTTTTCAGTGATGCTGAGTCAAGAGTAGAGCGAAGCTGTCTTATTCTCCTGAGATGAAACAAGCATGCCCGAGAGATGGCGGCTATTTAAGGTTTGAGGAAAGTGCTGAGTCAAGGATGACCCCAAGATCCCGAACAGTAGATGCTGGAGAGAGTAGAGAGGAGGAAGTAGAGAGTGAGAGTTCAGTACACTGCAGCAGCTTAGAAGAACGGTCAAACCAGATGAGCTCAGATTTGACAGGATTGAGTTTGAGGCTCATAGACAGGCTTCAAAGCATGATGTCGTCAATGCAGGCACGAAGTCTCTTTGTAGCATTTGCTACCTCACTTAGTCGCAGATGTACATAGAGTTGGGTATTTACAATCAGTACACTGACCGTACACTGTAGTTGGGAAGATGAGACGCGAGGGAGAGGATTGGCCACGCCCGCATATGCCGAGGCTAAGAAAATGAAGTCACTAACACTTCATACCCACTGCTGCCTCAGGGCCAGCTAAAGGGACTCTTCTTCTTCGTCGTCATCTTCCTCCTCGTCGTCGTCTTCTTCCTCCTCGTCGTCGTCTTCTATTTTGGCCTATGGCATTTGCTAATTTGCTGCAGGCTGCAGCGTTCAAGAATTAATTACATATTTGAGAGTTGTCTGATTTTACTGACAAATTGTTGTTGTATAGCCTAGTGTTGAAGTGTTCTATCTAGGCCTACACTTAGCCTACTCTCAGTCAGTAGCCGCCACTTACTAATGTGTATAAGGATTATAACTAAGGGATAAATGGAATTTTAAAAACCTTTCGACTCACTGAACAAATCATGCAGATAGCAGCAGTAGCTACTAGAAAAGCCTTATATACAAATTTCTTGATGACATTTACCCTATACGCCGTATATGGTAGGCCTACTGGCAAACCAACGGCCGCTCCACCGACACGGCCCCTGTGGTAACTTTTTGTACCGACTATCGCAGAACCTATCAGCGGCGCTACTGACAAAGCAGTTATTTCTCTCATTGAACGAGCAAATCTTGAACTGATTGAAGCCTCATGATTTTTAGCTAAGAAGCTGTCTTTGAAATTAAGAAAACATTTACATCTTGTTTCGATCGCATCGTAAAATTTGTTTCATCGTCTAATGCAGAACTTTAGGTTGATGTCACGGAAATTGTGATTACAGTTTACGATTGCCCATTGTAGACCACTTTGAAGCACAGTTTAAACGGTATTTGATGGAATCACTGTATGTGTATCATATGATGATTGGTTGATATCATATGTATAATTCACAACTCTGTATGCACTTACTGCTCATCGCCATGTACATATCCGCACTCTGACACATACCTTTACTGGTTTCGATTCATGCCTTATGGTTATTGTTACTGTACATGGAAACAGTACTGTGAAATCGGTGACCTTGCCAGCGGAACAATATTGTTCCTTTTGGGTTTCCCATTGACACCCATGAACGTCTGCAATAAATGAACATGAATTTGCATTTGCCGATCAACAATGCTCATGAATTGAATTACAATGGCTATTGCCTTTGTAAAAAATAACCTTAATTGCCTATTGCAGCTAATATGAGTCAATGATGTTGTTTTTGTTAAAACTTGCGTTTAAAAGTACGAATTTCTATTTTCCCAGACACCGTAATCGGAGGTATAACTGCAAAGCCTTCAAACGCGTTTCCTCGCTCAGACCAGGACTCTCCTGTAATTTTCAACTGCACTACAGCAACAAAGTATCTTCCATGGTGGACAATCAATAATAAAAGTCAAAACAACTATACAATAACAAACTCGACTTGTGGAGTAATCACTTCAGCGCCTTATAGTTCTTGGTTTAAGACAGAAACTTTAGGACCAGGATCATGTAATCTGATCGTGGTTGCACCTGCTAACAACCGTCATCTCTTGGCAGGCAGTTTTTTTTGTACAGACTCAACGTTGTCATCGGCAAGTGCAATCCTAACACCAATCAGTAAGTGCTTCATTCCTTTACTAGAATTTCTGCAGACACATACCTATTAATTGTGTAATGGGTTGCGGTGTGTCAACCTAGTGATTCAATATTAAACGAATATATATTTACATAATAGGCCTACAATAATATTAAAAGCTACTTTACTGGAGGTACTTACGCATGATGTGTGTCCTCTTTTATATACGCCATATAAAAGAGGACACACTTCAACTGTCAGTTGTTCGTATCGACGTTTGCCTACTTCGGCCTAATCTATACCTATTAATTTTGTTACTGACTTATTTAAGTCTGCGTATAAGTATCTAATTGCTATGGCTCCTAGTTCAATTCCCACACTTCTAGTTTTTCTCCTACATCTTTAATTTCTCCAAGTCCATACGGTCCTACCACTTCTGTCAAAAAGCTTGGTTCCCTGGCTCCAACTTTAGCATTGAAATCCCCCAGCATGAGCAAGATGTCTCCTTTTGCAACCCTTTTCACCATCTTTTCCAACTCTTCATAAACGTCTTCATTTACCTCCACCTCCTTATTACTAGCAGGTCCAATATACCTGAATCACAGTAATGTTGCGCGGCTTGGCCTTAATTCTTAAAACAATGATCCGCTCACTGAGTGCACCAGCTATATCTTTATGCAACCACGTGCACCGCAACACCATACATGCCCTGTTTATCACGTCCTGAGTATATCATGGTATGCCCTTCTGTTGCAATAAAGTGTCCTTACCCTTCTCATCTGACTTCAGACAAGCCACATATGCCCACCTTATTCTTCTCAAATTCTTGACCCAACAGTTGAACCTTCCCGAGCTGAAGCTTACTCCTAACATTCAATGTACCTATTTTCACCTCTTTACGTAATTGCAGTAGGCCTACTCTTATTTGATTTGTCTTTCCTCCCATTATGTCGCTATATTACTAACATATATGAAATCAATCCGCTATTCATCTTTTGCGACAGCGAAATTTTTTCACGCAGTATAAAATATTATTCATTCATTCATTCATTACTTGAATTTGTATAGCGCCTCTTCAAGGGAACTACTCAGAGGCGCTCCCAACCCAAGCGCGGCCAAATAAGATCATTTTAAGTTGAGAGAATGACTGAGAAGGGGTTCTAGGAAGGGAGCGGAGTGTCAGAGGGAGGCCATTCCAGGTCGAGGGCCCAATGACAGAGAAGGCACGACTCTGCCTGGTGGAGGTACGAGCAAAAGGGACAGAGAGAAGACCCTGTTCAGCTGAACGGAGGGAGCGTGAGCCTCGAGCACTAAGGGTGGGGCTACAAAGCTCAATAAGGTAAGCAGGAGCAAGACCCAGCAGGCAGCGCCAAACTAAGGCAGTTACCCTATATTCAATACGCTGCCAAAGCGGGAGCCAGTGAAGACTGTCGCGCATATAGCTGGAGATGTGGTCGAATTTGGGTATGCGGCCAATAAGGCGGGCTGCAGAGCGTAAGACGCGAACCAGACAGCTCAGTCGGGCAGCCGGGAGGCCAACATAGAGAGAGCAGCAAGTCAAGTCTGATAGTGACAAAAGAATGGACAAGAGTAGCAGTAGCGGTAGGACTTAGCGAGCGAGCGATAGTGCGTAGTTGGCGCAGTTGATACTAGCAAGCACGGCTGAGAGAGTGGAGGTGAGGAGCAAATGTGAGCTCCTGATCCAGAGTAACGCCAAGGTCACGGACCACAGAGGAGAAGACAAAATGAGGAAAGGCGGTAGCAAGGGCAGCCATATCTAGCTTAGCCAGCTGCTGGCGAGTGCCAAGCCAGATGAATTGAGTTTTTGAGGAGTTGAGGCGGAGACGGTTGGACGACATCCAGGCCCCCAAGGCCTCCATGGCCGAGCTCATAGTGCGGACGGTTACAACGGCGTCAGAGGCGAGGCAGTGTTGGTAGGCCTGAACGTCATCTGCATACATCTGGGCCAGCATAGCATGTGAGGCGAGTAAAGAGGCGAGATCAGAGGTATAAATTATGAAGAGAAGGGGACCCAAAACGGAGCCCTGAGGGAGATCATAGAGGGCGGGGCCCATTGGGACCTAGAGGACCCATGAACCACACGAAAGGAGCGCTCACTAAGAAAAGATCTTAGCCAGAGGAGCAGTGTACCAGAGAGGCCGAAGGATAAATGCAACCGTTCTAGCAAGATATCATGGTCCACAGTGTCAAACGCTGCACTGACATCAAAGAGAGCTAAGAGTGCCAGTTGCGAGCGATCGATGGCACCGTAGACATCGGAAAGGAGACGAAGAAGTAATGTCTCGGTGGAATGACCTTTCCGAAAGCCAGACTGGATCGCTGGTAGCAGGTTGTTAGTCTCAAGGTACGATGTAAGCTGGAGGGCGACTATCTTCTCAATGACCTTCGAGACGAACGAGACATTGGCGATAGGTCGGAAGTTGACTGGGTTGTTTGAGTCTAGTCCCTCACACTTGAGAACAGGTACCAGGATGGATCTTTTTTGAGACGCCGGCAGAACGCCCTCACGGATGGAGCTGTTGCAGAGGACGGTGAGTAGCGGAAGAAGGACATCGACGAACTCCTGCAGCAAGGAAGTAGGGAGAGGGTCAAGTTCACAGGATTTAGGAGGGGATGCGAGGATAACTCGGCGTAATTCAGCAGGGGTGACTGGAGTCACAGATGACAGGGTGAAGGCTGTAGGAGGATAAGCTGGTGGGGGGAGTCGGCGGTGTCCTTCCGGATGTTAAGTACCTTGGTGTTGAATGAGGATAGGTAGTCCTCCGCCGTGAAAGATGGAACGTCCTGAGAACGGTTAGCTTGTCCGCGTCCAAGGAGGGCGTTGAAGGTGGCCCATAACCGCTTCGGTTGGTCAGCGTGAGCAGCGATCTTATATTCGTGTAGTACAAATAATTATGGACAATTAAGTACATCATTAATGCGCTGCCTTAATAACTTCTTTCAGGCTTGAACATAGTCCCTTCCAGCGGAAGGGTCTACAACTACGTAGCTAATAATAATAATAATAATAATAATAATAATAATAATAATAATAATAATAATAATAATAATAATAATAATAATAATAATAATAATAATAATAATAATAATAATAATAATAATAATAATAATAATAATAATATTATTATTATTATTATTATTATAATAATAATAATAATAATAATAATATAATAATAATAATAACAATAATAATTATTATTATTATTATTATTATTATTATTATTATTAAATACGACAATTTATATTGCACCGTTACAAGGGCGCCTTACAAAACAGCTAGCAACAGTCGGGATAAGCCCTAGCAAACAAATGTGATTTTAGCATGGATTTAAAAGAGTCCACTGAGTCGGCCAATCGAATAACAGGAGGAAGTCTGTTCCAGCACCGAGGACCGGCGGCCGAGAAAGCACAATCGCCGAAGCGCGTCCTCATCCTCCGCACACGGAGATCGATCTTCGCAAGCGATCGGAGCCGGAGCCCGGACGCGGAGGAATGAGTCCCAGTGCAGCAATCGCGCAGGTACTCGGGCGCAGCTCCGTGTAGTGATTTAAAGACAAGCAGACAGAGCTTGAACTCGATGCGGAACGGAACAGGCATCCACTGGAGGACATCGCGGAGGAGCGGCGTGATATGGTCGTACTTCCTCCTATATGCCTCGCCAATAAGCGAACGGCTCTCACATAAACTAGAAGTCTTAGAGACAACTGTTGAGCTCCTTCAGACACGAAGAGCCGAACCGATGAATTCATTCACTGCAGATTTTGAGTCTAGGACAATTCCCCGGACAATTCCCCGGACAATTCCCCGGACATTTCCCCCGGCGTTTCAATAGGACAATTCCCCCGGACAATTTCCTCCGGACAATTCCCCACGGACAATTCCCCGGACAATTTCCCCCCGGACATTTCCCCGGCATTTCAATAGGACAATTCCCCGGATAATTCCCCCTACATCCCCCTACATATTTGTGCATATAAATTATATAATATATAATTAAATTAATATAATTTATTATATTAATATAAATAATATATATATTATAATTCAATTTATAATTAATAATATATATATATAATAACAATATAATTAAATTAATTATTATATATTACTATTATTAATATTATATAATTAATAATATTAATATTAATATCAATTTCATATAATTATATAATATAATTATAATTATATATATTATACATAAATATATATACACATATACATAATAATAAATAATATATAATATATATTTATTATATATATGTAATTATTATATATATTATTTTATAATAATTATTGTAATTAATCAATAACAATATAATTAATTATTATAAAATTATATAATATTAATAATATTAATATATTTTTTATATATTATTAATATAATTATCTAAATACCTATGTATATGTGTATATATTATATATAATTTAATAATTATATATTATATAGTAATTATATAATTATAATAATATTAATTATATTAATTATATAATATTATATATTAATAATTAATAATAATATATTATATATTAATATTATATTAATTAATATAATATAATATATTAATATTATATATTATACATATAATTATAATAAATAATTAATATATTTATTAGTGATATTAATTATTATTACATATTATATATTATTTTAATAATTATATTACTATATTAATTAATTAATATTATTATAATTAATTATATTATAGTTATAATTAATTATATTATAGTTATAATTAATAATATAATTATTAATTATAATTATATTATATAATGTCATATATTAATAAGTATAATTATAATTATGATATATTATTATATATTATTAATAATATATAATATATAATAATATATTAGCTAAAGATTAAAAATATTATAAATATTAGCTATATCTGAGATTTTAATTGATTTTAATGTAGGGGGATTGTCCTATTGAAACACCCGAGGGAAATGTCCGGGGAATTGGCCTGGGAAATTGACCGGGGAATTGTCCGGGGAATTGTCCGGAACTCGCAGATTTTACTATCAATGTTGGAAGTTGCTGGTGAAAATGAAAATCTCGTAGCACACGATCCAACTGCCAAGAGGTCCGTGGCAGATTGTAGAAGAAGCTGTGTTCAGGCATTTATCTCTGATCGTGCCTGTGGAGGTTATAAGCCTAATTTTCCTTCGACGGCAATGTTCACTGCTATCAAACGAGTCTCACTGTTAGCCTCGTTACTAAGCATAAATGGACGAAACATCAGTAGACGATTCAACTGTTATTCTTTGTCCATTGGACAACGTAGTTTTGCCATCGACATGTGACTGTTTGCTATCCTTAATTAGTTCCTACAACTTTAGTGATTTTTCTTATTAAAATTTGACTACGTGAAACGCTCTTGAGTCTTTAAATTGGGATCGTCGACCTGCTCAATGATCCTTGAGTTGGCAGATAATCTGGGAACACAATCTGAAAGTCCGTGGCGATTAGCATTTTATATTTTTGGTCATTTGATCATGGTATGAACAGTCTATGATTTGAAGGCAAGGATTTTAGACAACTATGATCTCGTGACTCTTGACATAGGCCCCACTGAGTCATATTTACTTCTAACCAAAGTGTCAAAATGTTACTCTTCACTCTTGTGTTCGTACACCGTGCAGTACGAATGACCGACAGCTAACAAATATCACAGACTTCAATGAATTTGGTGAGGGTGACAAACCACTTCGACCTATTTGCACTAACCCCCAAAGGAAACAGACAGAATCTGATTGTAGCTTAGCTGACCTAACCTGACAACAACTTGGCTGATTCTCCTCCATCGGTTTTTTTGGTGCATAAGACACCGGCACGATAGAAGCTATAATTACTATTACAACTATGTACATCACACTATAATAATTAATGAATTTTCTTTTGTTTTATACAGTCATGGACATCAGGTATTTCTCAGGACCCAATGGAACAATTTCATCCTCAAATTATCCGAATGCTTACTCAAATGACCTAGATTGTTACAGCTATATCTCGGTCTCTTCTGGACACACAATCCTCATTACATTTTTGGCATTCAATACCCAGTCGGGCATTGATTGGGTAACGGTACGTATTAAGTTTTAATGCAGACGTCTTATAGATGTTGAATACTGGGCAGTATTGTACCTTAAATAAAAAGTGAAACAATCCTACAGCAGGAAATATAAGTTCGTTTGGAGCAATGGCTGTTGACTGTTATGGAAGCAAATTTTATTCGCCGGGTAATTATATGCCTATGTGCCAAAACTTGCGTTATAACTTGCATGCCGTTTACGTGTCTTGATTTTGAGGAGTACTTAAATGCTACTCTCTTTGTACTCACTTAATTGCTGTCCATTGGGCTTCTTAGATGAGTGTTCAGCCATGCCATACGTCAAACTCCCGCCTCATTTGCAGAAGCTAAGTGAGCACAGTAATTTGTGAAATGATTATAACAAAATGCGAATTGAGAATCGGTCGAGAAGTAGACTTTTCTTTCCATTCTTTTGCAGTGACCCACAGAAATACACGCGGACTATACAAGCTACTAGCTGTTATAGGCACTGTTCATTTGTAAAAACAACTTAGACCATAATCCATGGACGTTTTCTCTCAAAGTAGCACACACTAATTTGTATGGTGCAGGTTGTGTGCTTATGATAGAAACCATGTTGTCTGTTGACAATGTATCTGTCATTTTGATAGATTATATCCAACGTTGGCAAGTTTTTGCCGGCAAATATATTTTTGCAATAATTATTAGGATTTAATAGGCTACAAGTCACATAATTTTTACTATCATTACTTGTCTTAATATTTGACTGTGATCAAGCCGCATGTACATGTTAACTACTGTCTCGAAAGACTTCCATTTACTTGTCATTATATCAGTCATGGATGGCCCAGAAATGGCAAGGCAACCCAGTATGGGTAGTGAAAGTAGAATTCACGGCAAAAAAATAATTTAAAAATTCCCGGTGCATTCTGTAAAACTGGCCGAAAATCACGGCATATTCACAGCATGGTGTCACACTTTAATTTTTTAAGATCCGACCAAACAATGACGCAAATAACGCAATTTAGAAAGAAACGACGCGTTTGCTATGTATAAATGTTAGTGTATAAAGTCCGGCATCAAATCACGTTTCCACTTTACTAAGATCTAACCAATGTAATCATATCAATAACATAGTCGTCGCTGTAAAATGCCACGCTAAATATTATTACTCTGTGATGAACTGGGCAGTCACACCATTATCAAGATGTCAACCTATGCTGACGGTAATAAAAGTGACACTGGCTGACTGACGCTTTGAGAAATTGGTAACTGTCAGAAGTTACCGAGAAAAGAGAACGTGATCAGCATCTTTAGTTTTTACTAGTTAAATATTAACTTACATTATTTATAAATTATAACTGATAAATTATCAATCATTTGTAATTTTTAGTGAAGAGGTATTAAGTAGCCTACTGATTATGGACGTTTACACCGAGTCATTTCAGTCTTTCAGTGAATCAGTGTACATTTAGTTTAATCCACCTTCATTCAACAACAATATTGTCTGATTATCTGTCAGATTCTGTCTGTAATTCAATCCAGGAAGCAAATAATAGCTCAACTTACTAAAGTCAATCAACGACATTCATTAATTACACAAGTCAACAGGGTTTTATAACAAGAACTATTAATTATTGGCTGCCTTTTATTTATTTTTTGGCTGCTGTTCTGTACTGAAAAAGACCATGACGTCAATTATTTGGTATGCGGACAATTCATCCCCGGACGATTCATCCCGGACGATTCATCCCCGGACTATTGATCCCCGGACGATTCTCATCCTGGACCATTCATCCTGGACCATTCATCTCTGGACCATTCATCCTGGACCATTCATCCTGGACATCTCTCATCCTGGACCATTCATCCCTGGACGATTCATCCTGGACCATTCATCCCGGACCATTCATCCTGGACGATTCATCCTGGACCATTCATCCCTGATGAACAGTGATTGTATGCCATGATGCCAGCCTTCCACTATGTATTGGTTACTTCATGATTTCTGTCGTATTTACACCGGAAATACCACACGAGTTCTATTTTCTTATGAATTCTACGAGTGTGGAATCCACGAGTACAATTCATTTGAAAATAGAACGAGTTTGGTACTTAATGTACTGAAACGAAAAAATCATGAAGTAACCTATTTAGGCCTATACCATGACCATACCATGAAAGGTGCGTTAAAGCTTCATAATTCACTTACTAACCACAATCATAGAATACGGTCCAGGATGAATCGTCCAGGATGAATCGTCCAGGATGAACAGTCCGGGGATGAATGGTCCAGGATGAATCGTCCGGGGATGAATTGTCCGGGGATGAATCGTCCGGGGATGAATTCTCCGGGGATGAATAGTCACCAAACCAATTATTTTTATGTTATAGGTAATTTTTAGTCAAATAAATGTCATTTTTACAGATTCTTTAATTGTAGTGGTTGCCAGCACTTCTTACTTATTCCTGACATGAAATATTAAACATATCACTTAATTAACCTATTTTTTTAAATAATTGTACTGTTGTGAAAACATTTTGCTTTTAGTTTCACAGTAAATTTCAATGCTAAAATGAAAAAAAGGACAGCGATGCGGGTTTATTCATTTACCACATAAATTTTGCTGTGTGTTGACATTATTATAAAAATCTGACAGTCGAACGTTACCAAAGACTGTGAAGTAAGCCTACTACTTATTTTTGGCTGTCGTGTTGGTGATCAGGAAAATAAATGGGGACCTTCATGTGTGCTGCATTGCACATTGGCGTAGAAAGGCAGGTGTGTCAGAGGTAGGCCTACCAAGTGTCTCCTTCCAAATTTCGGGAACTTATGTTTTTGGAGCAAGTAGGCACTAGGAAAAATTCTGAACAAACGCCACAATTATTTGGGGATTTGTTTTTCTATCGGTCACAAGTAATATCTTGCTCCCACCACAGAAATTTTCCTACGCCTATTGCATTGCATAGACTCATTGTTGGACTCACTGAATAGGTAAGGTAACAAAAAATCCCTACCCTTTACAGATCCCATGGTTTGGCGTGATTCAACCAGTCACTTAGATAATTAGGCCTACTTTTTCTTATTATTGACTAAAACTGAAGGCTTTTCAAAAAAGCAAAGTGTATATCGAGTACCCAAATGTACCAAGGTCTTCTCATACCTAAGGCTCCAGAAAACTTTGAGGACAGATTCATCTGCATCAGAGGAAGATGGTGAGCTACACACAACAACTGACATTGTTTCAGACCCTGCGTATAGTACTGAAAATGTAAGTGGACCTCATCTGACACAGCAATATGAGCCTATTGCTGTTTTCTGTGCGTGTGGGATAGTAGGGCTACAGAGATACACTTCAAAATAAAGGACTGGCCCAAGAGAGATGAATAACTTAACTCCTGGAAAATTCAAAGAAGAAGGTATTCTCGTTGGTCCGAAGATTAGAAAGCTAATGAATAAAACTGACGTTGAAGAAAAATTGAATTGGAAGGAGCACGCTGTACGGATATCATTTACATAATTAGGCCTAAGTGGTCAAGAATTTCCTGGGAACCATGAAGACGAAAACTATCGTCAGCTCAGTTGAGATTTTCTCTATGAAAGTCTGTCTTTAATGATTCACTTCTTGCATTCGCATCTTGACTTCTTTCCAAAGAACTTCAGAGCAATCGGCCATGAGTAGGGTGAAAGATTTCACCAGGATATTCGAACCATGGAGGACATGTACCAAGGCAGATGAAATCCTGCCATGATAGGCGACTGATGCTGGTTTTTGCAGAGGGAAGACACCTCAACACATACAAGAAAGAAATGAATAGTTGACAGGTGTAAAAGATTAATCTTATTTCATGTTTTTCATTATTATTATTATTGAAAATGTGTAGGCTATATGTTGACTTTAAAAGTCTGTAGACGTGATTTTTGTAAAAGAAATTGTGAACAAAAAAGCAATTTCATGGGAACAATCATACTGATTTTAACTCTTTGGATACTCATAATTTTATTCTTGAAGGCAATATCATAATGCCTATAAAAAAACCAGTAAGTGCTGCAGAATTTTAATTGCCATATTTATATGGATTCAGCACTTCAAAATTGGTATAAAAATAATAACCTTTAGACAATGTTACGGAAAAAAGTTTTTACTTGTTGATTTGTGTTAAAAGGCCAGACGTGGAACTGGAAATTTGTACAATACACCAGAGTGGGCTATTACGTTCAATTTCTTGGTTTTTAAAAAAAAGAATTTGTCATGGTTTCAATAACAGCAGTCCACAAGTTTTTGCCATCTTTTTGTCAGTTTCTGCCTGTAATTACCGGTTTTTTCCACCGCCCCGGCAAAAATACTGTTTCCATGGAAAATTGACATCCCTGATCATATCAAAATACAGAGTTTGCTCGACAAATCCTTCAAGGATTGTAGTATTAGCCTACTACTTTAAATAACTAGTCCAATGTATTACTTCGCCATGTCAACATCCGTCTATGATAGACCGCTGGACGATGAGACAACCGTGAACCATTGGCGGCGAAACACATTGCCTATCGCCACTCCTAATTCTAGAATCTACGTGCTTCAGAAACTCTTAACTTGCTGACATTGTCGACTCTATAGTTAGGAAGATATTGCTTGGGTCAGCCTGCATGCACGAGCCAGCCACTGGTGTCTTAAATTTATCTCAACATTGTTTGCTAATCTAAATATTTTTATTCGGACAAAGCGCCCCTGATTTATTCAGGGGCGCTAAATAAACAATAAATTACAATTTCAATTCCCATGTTGGCTCTTACAGTCTTACTTAAAGACGTTTGCTCTCTTTGAGCTATTCTAGATAACGTGCACATCTGGAAACAGTTATACATCGCCAAGATATTCCGGCTCACAGATTCCTGCAGTATTGACGATATCCGCCTGCAACCTTGTAAAAGTGTATTTTCACACAGATTATTCCACTACCTACACGGGTTTCAGTCTTACGTACAATATCATTGCAGGTAAATTAATTGTTGTTGATATCACGATATACGAATAATTAATTGTTAACTGCCGCATATTTAGTACGAATATCAATTCGATAATTTAAGAAAGCTGAATACATGAATTGAGAACACAAGAAGAACACAAAAGATGTCTTAAAATGTGAACATCTTCAACATAATACGATGGGCACTTGGGTGTATATTTTGATAGCCAACCTCTAGAGGGTTTCTATAGGACTAGATATTATATTGTACGAAGTTACAGCTAATTAGATTAACATTTAGGCGTGGCTCAAGCGACTCTGAGTTACGTACGCTTTGTGTAGCCGAATCATACACATAAATTTACTATCAAGAGAAGTTTTATCCCAGAGTACCTCAGGAGCTACAAGCAATGGAGAAATGATTTGTGTATCTTTAAATGGTTTTCCGGGTAGAAGAAATCGAATAAGATAGCTCTAACATTGTGGGACAATCGGACGACTTTCATTTTCAAGTCGTTTGACATCTACTGTCAAATAATAATATTTCATTATCAGTGAAATACAAAAAGACGGCGTCAATCCAAGATATGCTCATTGGGGTCAAGGAAATCCAAGAGAGTTATAAACAACCTGGTATGACCATCGTATAACCATCGACTTTGTAGTTCAAGGTCACTCGACCTGTTATGACTAACCTTTGGCCTCACTGGAAATACAAGTGATTAAATAATTCCTGGCGTCTATATGATGTTTTCAGTCTTGGATTCCAAAGAAGTATACTAAACAGAGTTATAATGAACATCATATACTCAGTGCATGATTTTGTAGTTCAATTAGTTCAGGGTCCATTGACCTACCATGTTTAACCTTTCGTTTTCCTGAACTACGATTCTGGAATGGTTTTCTTGATGTCGGTTACTTCTTATGGTTTTAGGGGCCGCCAAATCAGACAACTTGTAGGCCTACACTTAACAGTATACAATCATTCGCTTTCCTCATTCTGCAGCTTCTCTCCAATCTCTTTGCTCTTTGGACCGGCATGACCTCTATGTTCCGCGAACTAGTATCACTTTGAAGCAAATTAGATCATTTGTCACCATTGGGCCTGCCGTGTGGAATTCCCTCTCCTCTTTACGTGTTTCCATTCTTTCTGGATCTGTTCCTACATCTCTCTTCCTTCAAAACACATTTCTTACGTCTGGGTACTCGCAATGAAAGCACTACTCAACGGACACTACTGTGAGCGGCGCTATAAGTTACTAATTACATTACATTACAGTTGAGGTTCAAGGTCACTTGACGACCCTGTACCATCCTGGGTCCAGTTTTTACCTTATTCTGTGGTGTTGCGGATGATACTGGGCCGTCCTATGGGGCGGGTTATGAAGATCTGGTGGTCATTGGTGGTCCATACCTTCTTCGATTCGGTGGAATTCATTGGTGGCCATCTTTCCTTAAAAAATTAGCATCCCTTTTGGGTTTGTTTGATCGACATTTAGAGCCGTAGGGCCCCTGCACTCCCTATTAGCCTTTTGAGACTGTAGCAACATTGTAGACATGGTAGATGGGCGGCGCCTTGTTTACTTTTCGGATTGAGCCCTGGACGCTAAGCTCTAACGCTTTATTCGACATTTCAACCTTGGCAGCCGATCAGTCAACATCACTTGCTCTCGTCTCAATCAGTTACAATTCACACCACATAGCAAAGTTGTTCTCTCAGACCCATTACCAGTTTACCATCTGACCTCGTAGTAGGCAACTCCGTCACGGCAAATGGTCCTTTTACCTTACCATCTCTACCATTTTTCGTGCCAGTCCCAAGCCTGGTTAAGGAGGAGGGTTCCGCTTTTGTACCATCCTGGGTCCAGTTTTTACCTTGTTCTGTGGTGTTGCGGATGATACTGGGCCGTCTTATGGGGCGGGTTATGAAGATCTGGTGGTCATTGGTGGTCCATACCTTCTTCGGTTCGGTGGGATTCATTGGTGGGAACTGCGATTGTGGTTTACTTTAGTGAAGGCATTAAAGCACTTACATAAACACGAGATTTGTCATTATAGGCCTACGTTGTGATTCAGAGTAAGATAGTTACAGAAAACTTTCTACAGGTTTCCAAGGTCATATGAAGTGTTTCAAACCAATCAATGTGTTACTTGATATTATAGATCATGGAATGTAATTACCGCAGAGGGGCAAGCATGTGTCTTCAGGACTTCTTGTAGCAAAAAATCTTGTACTAGACACCAAGATCACCTCTCTAAAACTTGTGGGTGGGTAACTGGCTATGGATATATAGAAGGTCACTGGTAACGCCACTGTGAGTGACGTCACATGATCTGTGAAACATAATTACCATATAGTATAAAAAATAGACTTTTCAAATTCCTTGTAGTCGATTACCCTAGTCTGCAGACACCGAGATCTCCTTTCCAAGACTTCTTTCTGTGGAGATAGGAGCCGTTACTTCAAAAGTCATGGTGAGTGACGTTTTGTCACGTGTTCTGGAAGAAGTAACTGCCAAGGGGTTTCAAAAATATTTTATGTGAATCCCTCTTTCCCAAAACCATAACTTAATACCTATATAATCCTATTAGGAACAATAATTTAAGAGAAACCATTGATCCAACGAAATTTCAACTGTGACGTCAAAGTTTGACTTCAAGTCACATGGCGTCCTGACAGAGTAACCTCATGAAACAAAAGCTATGGTATAAGGAAACACTTGCATGAAACTTCTCCAAGGGAATTTTGAATACCTTTTCCCGTTTGAAAGTTATGCATTCAAAACTGAGGATAGGCTCTATTGGTAAAATTTCCACACAGGCTATTGCATGGGAGTAAATTTGAAACAGCCTTGAGCTTCATTTAGATCATGAGAAACTTTTTGGAGGTTGGCCATTGATATCTGAGAACTTTCGTTTGTTGGGACACCCTGTGGCAGCCTGGGAAAGATATCTTGACCAACGAACATTAAAACGTTCAGCAGACACTGACGAGTATAATACAAATCGACGAAACGTTCACAAAAGAATGACAGGAGAAAAGAAAATAAGAAAAAACCTAAACTAAGCCTATAATTATCTCTTAGAACATTGTGAATAAAATCATTATTTATTCTCACTAACGAGGTGGATGCGTAGTTAAATATGTAGGCCTACAAATGTTGAGGAGAAGCGAATTGCTAGAAGAATTTTTTCTCATATTATGACACCGATGGATTTAATGGAAGAAGGCGAGTGTTTGTGCAAGCGTAGATGCGGCCGTATTAGGTCCAATTTCTTGCAAAATGCGAGTGTACCTCAGACACAATGCCCGAAGACACTCTAATAAATTGGAGATGGGGGTTCTGGGCGTAGCGGTACATAAATTCCACAACTTGCGGAGTCCTTATCTGCTCAATTTTTAATAAATTAGGTCGGAAATATTTGCCTGGCGTGAGAGGCAGTGGGGCCCCGCTACTATGCGGATATCCCGCTTTTGTAAGACATTAAATTTTTATTTGTGAAGCCTTGAATTGTACTAGACCCATTAGGGTGGTCCATATGTTTAAACTTTCAAAATTTCACCGTCCCACCCTCCAAATACGTTCTCCCTTGGTAGAAACTAATTGGTATAACATTTCTTGAATATTGGTCAACATTTAGGGTATGCTCAATCCACTTGACATTTTTGCATATTTCCTGCAATGGTATAAAAACAAAAGGATTCCGATATGACATGATCAATCATTTGAATGCAGTGCAGAAGTGTAAATAGTCAAGCACAATAGCGCATTCAACTAAGTGTAGTTCATAGTACAGATCCATTTCGCTCTTTGAGTCCAGTCCCAGCAGTTTGGTACAAAGCAGAAGCGAGACCTGGGGGACCTGGGGGATACTGTAGCCTTGTTACTATCGGGGTAGAGCTTGCGGTGTTCCTTGATGACAAGAAGATCAAATTGAGCTGCCCCTCATCTTTTGTCAGCAAATCGTATTTTTGCATCATTGCCAACCCTCGTTCTGCAGTATCCTCAACGACACGAAGCTCGAACACGATCTTCTGTTTGAGGATTGAGAATAGTCTGGATTTGTCAGCAAGACCTCCGGGTTGACTTTCAGGAAGGAACCTAGCAGGTAAAGATTCTTGAAGAAATTTCGCGTGTTTGCGTTTTCACAATATCACATAGTCTTAATTCTGGAACCTTGGACTGGTCCAGAGAAATACGCTTCGTAGGATCCTCCTTTCTTTCCTGACATAGTCCTTACATCATTGTTCTTACTCGACTACATTGGTTAAAGAAGGCTTATGGCATCAGCTCTTCAGATACCAAAGCTGCCCACACTACTTCAGGACACCCTTGGATGATGGCGAGTCAAATGTGGTGAGTAGTTTCAATAGTTTCAAGCACTGGTAGGAGCTGCCGTTGGTAGTAGAGCGAGAGGAAACAGAGCTTTATATACACCCCGACACCAAAGACGTACACATGTTCAAGATCTTGTGCTTTCGTTAGTTTGAAGGCTGAATCTCTTAATAGGAAGATCTTAAGCATATAATATTAATCTTGCCATGAATCGGGCACGGGTGGATGGCACCCGGTTTCATTAAGAAAACTCTATGAGTGGAACTCCTCATAATAACATGAAACCAAGCTGGAGGAGTTCATTATAGTCATCACACTGATGTTCAAGCTGCATGATTGATCGCGAAGTCCATGACCTCAGCCGAAATATCGCATGCAGAGTGCATCTGCAATAACCGAAGCTTCCATACCAGGCTTGAAATCTGCGACAAAACATTTGGCCACTGGTGCTGAAGGCTTCCTCCACAAGAATTTCATGGGTATGATGCCTGCATGGCAAGTAGAGCACTTTTCTCTCCATCAGCTTCTCTACAAAAACGCAAGCTCCGTTCTTTCGTCCTGTGTTGCTGGAAGTTGTGTCAAAGCAGTCATTAATTCCTTAAAGCCCCAGTCAGACAGAACCTCAATCATTGCATAATTATTAGGGTGGAGTGAAAAGACCGAAAATTAGAAATTCAAAAAGTAATAGCAACCAAAAGTTGCCTAATGGTATGGGGTAAAAAATTGTTGAAAAAGTTTAAAAAATATTAATGTCTTCCGCTCCCACCAGAGGGCCAAAGTTACGAAAAATAGCATTTTTGCGAGAAAATTGCAGGTTTCCTTGTAATATTTTTTATTTGAAAACTAATTAATTTTCATTCAATACCCCTTTGGATAGAGCTTTCGAAACTGAATAAAACGATATATTAATTTTCAGAATATGCCCACATTTGTAGAAGTTATTAACGTTTTACCATTTCCTCTATTTCGCGACATGTCGCGAAGTCTGAAAACGGTTAAACACTAATAACTTATTATCCTTCGAGATATTTCAACCCATATATAGTATGTCATTTGATTCAGCTCTGAACCCTCGTTCTAACGGTATTTCGTGATGCGGGATTGTTAACAGTACACATTTGTTTTAGATTTTTTACATTTTTAGTATAGTATTTTTTTCAATTTTTCATTGATTCTGTTGTCATTTCAGCTGAATGCGCACTTTGTCCGTTAAATTGAGCGCTAAGAACATTCCATTTTGATCGGGAATAATTACGTTTTCTGGCGTTTTAGGTACTTTAGAACACCGAGTTTATCTTAGCAGATGTCGTTCAGTAGGGCAGAACGAAAATCACGGACAGAAAGTAAAAAAATCACGGCATTCGTTTTAAAAATTGGATGATTATTCGTAGCTTACAGATATAAAAAGAATCCACTATTCATCTATTGCAACAGCTAATGTTTATCCCGCTGCCTATGTGTGTAATACAGATGTGGACAATTAGTACATCATAAAATTATGCGCGGCCTACGCCACCTTAAATGATTTTAAGGTAACTAAAAGCAAACAGTTTACCAATAAGCGAACAGCTTTCAGATAACTAGCAGAGATCACCGATGAGCTCCTACAGACACGACGAGCCCAACCGATGGATTCATTCACTTCAGATAGTAGACAGAATGTTGGGAGTTCCTGGTGAAAATCCCCGTTGCACCAACCCACCACTAACAGTCCGTCGCAGATGGTAGAATGCGCTGTGTCCAGGCATGCCGCTGTCTGTGTACGGCGGCATGCTTCGTTGCCGACAACTGCAAATAAACCTCATCGTTAGCCTTCGTTACTAAGCAGACGATTCAACTATTATTCTTCGTCTATTGGGAAACATAGTTTTGACTTCGATATGTGATTGCTTGCTATACGAAATTAGTTCAGACAACTTCAGTGATTTATCTGACTCTATATTGACCACGAGAAACACTCTTGAGTCCTTTTATTGGGATCGTCGACCTGCTCGAGGTCTGTTGCCAAACTGTCAGGCTTTGAAATGCTCCAATCAACCTTGCGCTTGTATCACGAATGGCCGACAGCTAACAAACATGACACACTTTAATGAATGTGGTGAGGCATATATTGCTTTCTAGTTAGTCAACATGAAAACCGCAACGATTGCGGGAATGTAGAAATAATGACCACTTTCTCACAAGCGTGAGTTCTATCAAATTAAACTTATCTATATTCCTGCTTACTGAAAGAGAACTTCCAAATAAAAAAGTGAAACAAACAACTTCCACCTAGTTGTACAAACTTGCAATGAAGACAGGCAGACAACTTAGCGGACCTAACTTGACAAAGGCTTGAATGATTCTGCCCCATGTGGTTTCCTTAATGCACGAGACATCGGCGCGGTAGAAGTTATAATTTGTGTTACAACTTTGGACAGCGCACTGCAATAATTGCCGTTTTGTCGTGTTTTTTTACAGTCTGTGACACTAGGTATTTTTCTGGACCCAAGGGAACAATTTCATCCCCAAATTATCCGAATGTTTACGCCAATAACCTAGAGTGTTACAGCTATATCTCGGTCTCTTCTGGACACACAGTTCTCATTGCGTTTTTGGCATTCAATACCGAATCGGGCAACGATTGGGCAACGGTACGTATTCAGTTTTAGTACAAACGTGTTATAGATGTGGAAACTAATCAGAATTGCGCTTTAATGAAAAGTGAATGAATTAAAATGTTTAATTTCGTAAGACGTAGCCTACAGTACAATGATCAAATAATACAGAGTAACACAGAAAAAGAACAGATATCATATCCTAAAAATAAGCTAGCAATGTACTTATAAGTTTCTAGTATAAACCTAAAAACTAAAACATGGAACGAAATACTAGGAGAAGACGCTGACTCAGCTTATCGAGTCATGCCCGTTAGGTTATCAAAGAAATTAATCAATGAGATAAGTATAATTATAGTACTGTTAATCAAAGTGCTCTTAGGACACTCAGGTAGCATCAAACCTCGTGAAAGCAAATTAGCAGTATTGGTCAAGCAAACTTGATTTAAATGCAAACGTGAACACATTATAACTACGCAAATCACGAATTCTAGCATCAATGGAGTTCCATAATTGAGGGTCTTTAATTCTATTAGTTGATTGTCTTATATTAGTCCTACAGATCTCAGACCGGTAATTATGTTTATGTCTAGTATTAGGCCTATAGTCATGCATTTAGAGCTAGAAGCGTCCCGACATGGTGTTGGCACATTAGAAGTCCAAGCTGGAGCTTATAAATGTCATAACAGTACAGTCAATAATTGTAATGACTTAAATAAACTCGCGCTCTTCGTAAGATAATGAACTCCACAGATCATTCTTACGGCCCTTTTTTGAAGCAATAAGAGAGGTTTAAGTTTTGTCCTATATCCACCTGCCCAAACGACATTACAGTAATTTAAGTAAGGTAAAACAAGTGCAGTATATATATATATATATATATATATATATATATATATATATATATATATATATATATATATATAAAATGTTTGTATATATATATGTGGTAATGTTACGCCCGTCCCCCGCTCGACAGATGTCGCCGGCATCGTCTCCAACGCGGAAGGATCGACGTGTTGCCGTGGAACCGTAGATGAAACAATGGGCCGGAAAAAGAAGTCACGTCTGGGGTTCGAATCCATTCTAAGAGGCCATTTATCTCTTCGAATAAGTTCCCGGTATTCAAGGCGAGGCTTCATCTGTAAGCGCTCGCTCTTTCGTACAAATCCAGGAGAACCACTGCCTTCCGGTTCTTCATCAGCAGGAAGCGGATGTACTTTCAGGCCAGGCTCGAGGGTGACCCGTTATTAGCGCGCAAGACAAACGCGCGCTGACAAAATCGCGCCGACAAAAGCACGCCCTCAATTGAGCGCAGCAAAAATTGCCCGTCAAATGCGCGCCGACGAAAGCGCGCAGCATAGACCAAAAGACTGTACTATCCCTTTCAATTATTAACTTCAAAGCATTTCCCACCTCTATTGATTAATTATTAATTGATACATTCTAAGAATGTGTTTGCCCCATGGACGACGGCAACTTGATATACGATTTGTCAACATATAATTAGGAATTAGCGTTTTATAACGAGGCGATATGATAATAGAAAGAAATTAATAGTCTCAACAACCGTTTCGATGGAGGAGACATCAGCGATCACATTTACGCGGTCAAGCGCTTTGATAAGGCATGCATACGGCATACCACTTCCCAAAGCAGCAGGATCATGTAGAGCTCATGATCGAGCGTTTTCGAGACGGATTTCGACAACCTGAGGCAACGAAAACCAAGTACGTCAGACTTAACCGACCCCTGATGGCCTTGGTTCCCACATACGGCAACGTACCATTGCTCGACTATCTGCGTGGAATCGCCAATAACCTTTCAATTTGAGGCGATGCTTCTAACCGTTCTAACCGATTCACGACCTCGGTTAAGGCCTCTCGGGTTTCTTGCTGGCGCTCCATAAATTCACTCTGCATAGTGCCTAAGGTCTCTCGTGTTTCACGATTTTCGGACTGTATTGTGCATAATCGATCAAGAATTAAATCAACATCGGGTCTGGAAAGGTGCGACAGAGGTGTAGCTCTAGCCGAAGCCCTAATGCTCTAAAGTTCTAAAGATGAAGGCGAATGACAAGGACTTCGGTCCATCTTTATAGTTTTTTTAATTTCAGAAGGTAACTAAATTCGACCAATCTAGATCGTTACAGAACAGAACAAATTAAACTAAACTACAACTTAAAAACTGACACATCAAACTGATCTGGAGTAAGGTTACACAAAGCATTCCCGTTCCAAAATGGACAGGCTTTCCCTTCCCTGCATTCTGTCAAAGTGTTACAGCAAATCTCTCTACCTAACGTGTGACGACGGCGACGGCTCAAAGACATGGAGACGAACGACGAAATCTCCCCAAAGCAAAAACGCAACTTAATGTCCTTCACTCGAGCCGAATCGGTTTTACTTTAACGAGCCGACGAATCGACTTCGCAACGCAGTCGCAACGTCCTTCGATCAGAAGTCCGACGTCCGATCTTCGGTCCTATCTTTTTCAAGTCTCCCCGCGAATGGCAAAGCACTCGGCGTTTTATACTCTTATGGCCCGCCCATAAAGACTCCACGTGCAGGTCCAACCGCCAAATTCTCATCCGACCGTCCCTTCAAGTTTCATGGGAAAGAAAGCATCCAAAACGCGAATCTATTATTACGCCGTGTCGATATCCGTCTATGAGAGACGGCTGGACGATGAGACAACCTTCGGATCACGTCACCTATCGTCGTTCCTAATTCTAGATTCCATGTGCTTCTGAACTAACTGTCATTATCTAGTCTAGTTAGAAAGCCATTTGTTGAGTCAGCGTGTGTGCGAGACTGTCACAACCGACTTGAAATTAACTAAATTTTGTTTGATAATCGAAATATTTTCTGTTCTAACTGATACGCAACAGCTACTCTGATTTGTTCTGCAATGAAAGCTGAGATAAATTAATATTCAATTGCAGCTTAAAATCCCGTGTCTTATTTTGCTTTACTGTAGATTTCGTGTACATCTGGAAACGCCTTTACATCGTCACGCTATTCTGGCTCACAGATTCCTGCAGTTTTGACGATATCCGCCTGCAGCCTTGTAAGAGTGTCTTTTCACACAGATAATTCCACTACCTACACGGGTTTCAGTCTTACGTACAGTATCACTTCAGGTAAATTTTCATTGATGTCACGATATACAAATAATTGTTTTCTGCTGCATATTTATTAAAGATTATCTATATTATAAGCGAAACTCTGATTTTTCTGTCCTTCGTATGTTTGTCTGTCCGGCTAAAGGCTCCGAAACGGAACGGTTTAGCGATTTTAAAAATTTACAAAACATTATTACGCAACGTCTAGGTCAACCCCAGTGTTACCACTCAACATTTCTGGAAAAACATACATGACCTTAAAAAACAATAGAAAAACATAGACACGGTTTTTCAGGAAATGCGTGTAGAATTACGTAAAATTTGCAAAAATCAGAGCTTTTTTGATCGTGAAGTTCTAAAGAAAATCCAGTTCCAAGGAATTTTTTTAAATGTAACCACAGATCCCAAAAATTCATCATATCCCAATGAGAATTGCTAAAAATAGTACCTTTTTTATAGGAATTCTGAAAAAAGTACCTTTTTAGACAAATAAAGCGTCCATGGAAAAAAATATAGATTTTGGACAAAAAACATAGAAACATAGACGAGGCAAAAAAACATAGATCTTGGAGGAAAAACATAGGAGTGGTAACACTGGTCAACGCGACTATTTTCAGCTCGCAATTTTATTTAAACGCCGATATAATTATGGCCATTTAAAATTTCCAACTTTGTCGACGAGGCTATATCTCAATAGCCATTTGTGCACGTCACGCGGGCTAAGATTAATATGCAATCTTACGTCACGCGGAGCATCTAGGTCAACGCTCTGATTCGCAACCAATCACGATGACCGTTTATTTAAAATCAGAAGTGGTCACGCCCACGGCAGATTTTATAGGTCATCGGACTTAAAAATTCGCCAATGCAACACTTTAGGGATACGGAATTTTTAACGAACGTTTTCATTTGAATTTCTTTAGGTCTCAACCCAACTTTATTACAACTTAAAATTTACTTTAAATTCCGATATTTGGACATATTAAGTTTCGATGTTGTCATAGTTTCAATGCCATTGAAATCTAGCTATGCAGGAGTATATATTGCAAAGAGCCGTAATTTCAAGCCAGCGCGTCAATTCGCCAGAGGGACACACGAAAAATTTGCACATCATTAAATTCAAATACACGGGCGCTGACGGAGATGTCGTTAAATTCAAAAACACGGGCGCCTTTTGTCCACGTCACGCGAGCTAAATATGCAATCCTACGTCATGCGGGCCAAATATACACATCAGTTGCAAAACAAATAATATTGCCTATATCTAAGGTAGAGATAAGTTCAGATAACCCGTGCAGTACACGGGCAAAGCAACATTGTTCACCTCTAAATATCGTTTCCATTCAGATATATGGACATTTCTTGGCAAGCATTTAGTATCGGGGTGCGTAAGTTAACGGGCGTCGGACGGCATCTTTTGGCATGCTGCGCGGAAGGTAGCCTACGATGTTTTCTAAAGACGACAATAACCCTAACCCTGACCCTAACCGACCCTCACGACGCGTAACCTTACCCTAACCGACTCTAACGACGCCTAAAATGACGGGAGAAAATACACGCACCCGATACTAAATGCTTGCCCATTTCTTAAATATTTGAAGTCCATCAGCAAATAATATTGTAAGTAAGTAAGTAGCCTTTATTTTTAGCCGTTACAAATTACGTCTGGGGAAAACCCGGGCGAACGCCGGGTAAAAAATGCTAGTCTAGTTATAAATTAAAGGGATCTGAATAGATGGACTGAGAACACAATGAAAACACAAGAAGAACACAAGTAGATGTCTTAAGATTCAAGGATCATCATGAGGAGACTTATACTTTCGACCTTGTCTTAGGCATAATTCTAATTGAGAATCTAAAGTGTTTTAACAGCATCTCTTCTTTTTCATCACATATGCAACGATATAAAATAGCCTGACAAATGTATCAACCACTGAATAAAGTTTTTTAACTGTAACCAAATTATTACACAAATGTCTGTAAAGTAATTAAATACATTTGCGACAAAGGAAGGTTCAAAAGGGATGGAGATCCCGTTAATTAGGGTCATCCAGATTGCGTCAATTTCCGAGAAGGATTACCAAGATAGCCAGGAAAAAATTAAACCAGGTGGTGACATGGCGTAACGAAGATATAGGCCTAATTGTCAAAAACAAGTGATGAAACGATCTTAAGTAAGAGCTTAAGTTATAACCTTGAATACGCGCGGTCAAATGCAATTTCTAGTAACATCAGCTGTTTTGGTTGAAGAAAGAAGAATATACGCAGGTATTCACACAAATGTGTGCATGCATTTATCTATTATGTTTATGTATTGTAGGCCTATGGGTTTACGTTGAATTGAGCGCGCACATTTCGCCGCCGCGAAACAGAGCGCCGACACAATTCGCCGCCATCAAACACAGCGACTACACAATTCGCCGCCATTCATTTAAGCGACTTCTATGATAACAATGTCAAAGTTTATTTTCATGAAAAAAGTTCATTTAAGCGACTCTTATGATAACAATGTCAAAGTTTATTTTCATGAAAAAAGTTCATTTAAGCGACTCTTATGATAACAATGTCAAAGTGGACTATTTGCATGGCATCTCGCACAACTTGAACCTCCAGGTTTAGCTATTGCCTAGCCTACTGAACATGTAACTGTTATCATAAGAGTCGCTTAAATGAACGTTTTATCATGAAAATAAACTTTGACATTGTTATCATAAGAGTCGCTTAAATGAATTGCGGCGAATTGTGTCGGCGCTGTGTTTGATGGCGGCGAATTGTGTCGGCGCTCTGTTTCGCGGCGGCGAATTGAGGTCGCTGAGATGAAGGTCGGCGAAATGTGCGCGCTCAATTCAACGGATACCGGCCTATGTGCTTGCATTTTGTATCTGAGTCATTTTCCGGTAACATGGTAAATTCACAAATTCAACAAGCAAAAAAATTTTTTTTCAAAATACACTTTTTTTTCTTTGGAATAAATCTTGAATGTTTCTATTTCACAAATATATATTTGGTTTTGCACTAATATGTAAATTAAAAAGTTTTTGGTAGCAAAAAAATAGCCCTACTAAAATATTTGTCCACTCCGTTACTGTATACATATGAGATCTGTTTTATACATTGTACAGCTTCTGTTGTGTATTTTAACATTCCAATATGTTTCTAGTATTAATATTTATAAAATAGAAATAAAAGAAATTAGAAAACTTATAATTATTTGATTCCATCACAGTTTCATTTATTTAGAAAGAGTTCCACTCCGTTATGGAAATAAAAGCATTTATTGTTAAGTTGAATAAATATTTTTGCCCAAACAACTGAAAAGAAATCACTTGAGCCAATCATTCCCAGTGATCGAATAGACAGAAAACACTAAAATATTTATGGTACTGTCTTAAAAATCTGCTCACAGCATCAAAATACCACACCATTTAGCCTATAATAATTCCACTCCGTTACTATCTTTCGAGTGTCGAACACAATTTTTCCACTCCGTTACATAGCTGTCCCATGCGTTACCAAATAAATGTTAACGGAGTGGACAGGTAACGGAGTAGACAATTTGGGTTTCAGCACGGTAAATACCATGTTATCGCTGACGCGTCCACATCGATCGTTGGTAAAATCATTATTTTACTTATAAGCATTATATTACAAATATTATTGGAATTAGATTCATTTATAATCATGGCAAAAATGCAGTAACGGAGTGGCTGTATAATAAAAAAACACATCTGGTACGAAATAAATGAAAATTCGTATGAAACCTCTCGGCCCATTTATATCGTTGGTGAAGATATAAATAGCTTACATAGATTACATAGAATAGAGGAGTCTAGTTGCGCGAACACAAAATTGAATGGGTCGGAGATAGAAGATTAATTTTTTACATGGTAACGGAGTATACATAAATCCTGGGGACAAGTTTTAAAAATTTGCCTTTAATTATACTGAAGATCCGGTTCACCAAGTTGTATTTTAAAACATACACAAATATATAATACATAAGAAACACGTGAATTTTTGGCTCAATACAAATCATTTCGAAATTGTAGACTAAAGCAATAAGTACTAGAGCCTAGGGACAGTAACGGAGTGGAACATTTTAAATAGAAAATAAATTTTAATAAATTAGGTTATTGCTTTAAATTACTTTCAAATATCTGAAATTGTTGACTGATCAAATACATATTAATATCAACACTTAGCATAATCAGACTAGGTATAGTTTTTCGAGAAATGACCGGGGACAGCTGAATTCTGAATTTACCATGTTACCGGAAAATGACTCACCTATGCGGTTTGCATGCATATTTATAATTATGTATGTATAAATATACTAATGTTTTGTACATTTACAGATGGCCTTCGGATGTGTATTTCTCGTCCTATTTATGCCTATTTTATGTGTTTTGTATATGATTATAAATAAGTATTATAGTATACGTGTGAGCAGTGGCGGCGCCAGACATTTTTTGTAACCAGGACATAACCAGGGCAATCATTCAAGTAACCAGTGTAGGGGCGATTTGTGCCTCAAATAAATTCTCGGCAGGGCAAAAATTCTGGAAGGGCAACGACCAGGGCAAAGGCTTTTTGTACAAAGGCATTTGCCCTTGCTTGCCCTGGTCTAGTGCCGCCACTGCGTGTGAGTATATTTGTGTCTGCATTTTTGTTGAAAGAATGGGTGAATTTTATGTAGCGGCCTATAGGCATATGTAGCGGCCTATAGGCATATGTATCGGCATCAGGCGAGATTTTCATTAGTTATTTATATGAAGCTTAACTCCACGACTATCCATACTTAAAACTGGACACAGGGTATACATTTCTATTCTCATCGAGTTTCAGGATAAAATATTATGACAGATAGCTTTTCGATCTAAGCGAATGCATACACCGTTTTATCAACTAGGCTATTGACGACATTGATGGGCTGAGCCTACGTATTTCGTTGGCTCAAAAACCATCTCAGAGCAGAATTTTAGAATTTCCAAATAACTTTTAAGTTAGGCTAACGTAAATCTTCATCAAGCATACGCATGTAATTCGAGAACGCATTAAGACTCGAATAAAATATAAGTGTTTTCAGAAAACCACATGGTTGCATCCGGTTACGTTTCTGAAATGCCAGTATAATTTCCTGTCCAATTGAAGTTGAAGCTATAGTTTGAAGCGGAATGTTGGTTTCCTCCGACGTTTGGAGAAACTCTATTTAAGTCATTCATTCATTACTAGAATTTGTATAGCGCCTCTTCAAGGGACTACTCAGAGGCGCTCCCAACCCCAGCGCGGTCAATAATAAAGATAGAAAAAAATCGAGTCAGCGCTAGGTTGGTGTTTACAAGCCGGAGCGCCACCTGCTTATTAGCTGTGCTAACATGCTAGAATAAAATTGGAAAGATTCAAGGTTTGCTCGTATAATCGCCTCTTGAAGAGTTCCTATCCTTTAACTATCCACGTATCCGCCTTCCGATCTCATAGTAAACGAAGTCCTTCTCAGCATCCCATCTGCCTCCATCTCTCTCTCTCTCTCTCTCTCTAGTCTTCTGGCAAACTGAAGGGCCGAGAGCAAACAAGCATAAAATGCCTAAAATAATGAAGACGTTGAGGCAGACATTGTTTGCCTGTAAGTCGACATAAAACCGTACGATTACGAGAATGTCAAATACTTCATGCCAGTTTACCAGAAGCTTAAGTTCTACAAAATGAAACTTATCTATATTTCCTGGTTTCTCAACCAGAACTTTCCAATGAAATAATAAAACAAACCACTTCGGCCTTGTTGCACCAACTTGCAGTGAAGGAAACATTTAAACCTAGCGAGTCTAACATGACAAAGACTTGAATGATTCTGCTATATCGGGTTTTTTGTACATAAGACACCATAGAAGCTATAATTACTATGACAACTTTGGAAATTGCACTCTACTAGTTAACGTTTTTTCTTCTCTTTTATACAGTCTGTGACAATAGGTATTTCTCTGGATTCAGTGGAACAATTTCATCCCCAAATTATCCGATGGCTTACTCCAACAACTTAGAGTGTAACAGCTATATATCGGTCTCGTCTGGACACACAGTCCTCATTACGTTTTTGGTATTCAACACCCAGTCTGGCAATGATTGGGTATCGGTACGTATTAAATGTTTTAAGCGAACGTCTGCTTGATGGAGAATATTAGACAGTATTGTAGTATAAATAAAAAGTAAAACGCATCCTGCATCAGTTTAGGCCCTACATACATGTAAGTGTCAAGTATCTTTCCAGCAATCCCTGTTAACAGTTATGGAAGCATTTTTACTCAACTGGAAAATATAGCCATGTGTCAAAACTTGCTTTATAAGCACACTGTTGATGTGTTTTGATTTAGAGGAGTATCCAAATTGTCCACTTGAAGTACTCACTTAATTGCTTATAATTATTTGGTTCGCTCGATGGAAACAGCTAGGATATAAATCAAACTCCCGCCTAACGTACAAATGCGAAGCGAGCACAATAATGTAGCAATGCGTCAGAAAAAAAATGATTATTGCTGTCCTTACTATTTTATTGTTGTATACAGAATACTAAAATCTGTGATCAAAGTATTATCGTATGTCAACGGGTGATTTAGTTAGCAATTCAAAGGAAAATAAAACATTGTGTATGTTCCGGAGGTCGCTTTGCGCTAAGGACTTGGCGAGTCTTTGATTCGAAGCTTGATCGATTCAAAAGATCAGAAGGTAGCTGATTGGCTGAAACAATGACCAGCTTGGAACTGATTAATTTTTGTAGGCATGGTTTACGCATTATGAAAGACTCCAATGAAAAGGAACAATTTCCTACAAATTAACTGACTATCCCACCCAAAAAATGCCTTAAATGTCGCATGGGAGTGGGTGTAAAATACGTTCCTCGATTGAAAATGATTACAGAAACCAAACCTTCATCTTTCATCTAATACTGTCAAGGATAACAGTTGCATAAAAGTCAAATATAACTAGACTTGTTCTTCATAGCTACAAAAGAGAGTATTGGCTCCTACACAAAGGCGTTTGCTCTGTTTGTTTTACTGCAGATTACGTGTACCTCTGGAAACGCCTTTACATCGCAACGCTATTCGGGTTCACAGAGTCCTGCAGTGTTGACGATATCCTCCTGCAGCCTTGTAAATGTGTATTTTCACACAGATAATTCAACTACCTACACGGGTTTCATTCTTACGTACAGAATCACTTCAGGTAAATTATCATTGATATCACGATATTCGAACAATGTTAACTGCTCTATTTTTTCTTTAAGAATATCGCGCTATCTCTCACTAATAGTTAATGCATTCTAAATAAATAAGCTAATAACACAATGAAAACAAAAGAAGAATGCAAGACGATGAAAACACAAGAACTCAAAAAAGATGCCTCAACAATCACATATTAGCATCCATCTCCCTGAGGAGATTTAAATTACGACCATCTCTCTATAATAACAGAAAGGCAGAATTCTAGTTCGGAAGACCGAAGACCAGCATAAATGCAGCACAGCTAACAAACATAACACACGTCAATGCACATGGTCGACGTAAAAACCACCACGTTTTGAAGAATGTCGAAAAACAACCAGTTTCTCACAGACGTGTATTCTACAAACTGAAAATTTATATTTTTTCCTACTTACCTAATCGAAACTTCGCAATGAAACAGGAAAACACACCACTTCGCCCTAGTTGCGCGAACTTGCAGAAAAGGAAGGCACATTTCAACTCAGCGATTCTAACATGACACGATTTGAATGATTCTGCACCATCAGCTTTCACAAATTGTGTGTATAAGACACCGCACAGCGGCGTGATAGAAACTATAATTACTGTTAAAAAGTTGCCCTCACACCGTATTCAAACGTTTTTCTTGTGTTTCATACAGTCTGTGACAAAAGATATTTCTCTGGACCCAACGGATCGATTTCATCCCAAATTATCCGAATGCTTACGCCAATAACCTAGAGTGTAGCAGCTATATCTCGGTCTCTTCTGGACACACAGTCCGCATTACGTTTTTGGCATTCAATACCCAGTCTGGCAATGATTGGGTATCGGTACGTATTAATGTTTTAATCCGAACGCATGCTCGATGCTGAATCCCAGGCAGTATTGTAGTGTAAATAAAAAGTAAAACATATAACTATGACTTGCTTTATAAACACTTCGTTGATGTGTTTTCATTTTTAGGATTATTCCAAAGGCCCACTTGTAGTAGGCTACTCACTTAATTGCTTACAATTTGGTTCGCTTGATGGAAACAGCTAGGCGTAAGTCAAACTACCGCCTCACGTACAAATGCGAAGTGAGCACAATAATGTTGCAGTGCATTTGAATAATGATTATTGTTGTCCTCAGCAACGTATTTGCCTCTCTTAGTGTTGTATCGAGAACACTAAAACTTGTGTTAAAAGTAGCCTAATGTTGTATGTCAACTTACTGTTGACTTAGTTAGCAATTCTAAGGAAAATAAAATATTGTGGGTATGTTACGGAGGTCGCCTTCCGCTAAGGATTTATCAAGTCTTGCATTCGAATCTCGAACGATTCGAAAGACCAGAAGGTAGTTGATAGGCTGAAACAATACCAGTTTGGAACCGATTAATTTTTGTACGCATGGTTTGCCCATAATTAAGAAAGACTCTATTAAAAAGGAACAATTTCCTACCAATTAACTGACTATCCCACTCAAACAAAAAACCGCCTTAAACGTCGCATGGCAGTGGGCGTGAATTGTATTTATTATTTATTGCAATGTATTTATGAGTTTATATATAGCGCCGCTCACAGTAGTGGCCAATCAGTGGCGCATACGAGAAATACGTTCCTCGATTGAAAAAGATTACAGAAACCAAACCTTCCTCTTTAATCTTATAGGCTTACAGTCAAGAATAACAGTTGCATAAAAGTCTAATGTATCAGGAATTATTCTTCAATCTTCATAGTCAAAAAATTCATTCGCTATTAACCGTCATATATTTCGCACACTTTCTAAGATGAAAATGTCTTGAATTAAAAAATAGTCTCCAACCAAACTTTCCTTCCCATTCTGTTATAGAGTTACCTAGAAACACGCGAGCTCTCCGTACTTCGCCATGTCAATGATTACGTCGGTGGTAAAAAAAAACACACACATAAATTATGAGGCCCTAATTAATGGATGATTGCCTTTAACCGTGTGCATATACCAAAATCCCAACCGTTATAGCAAGTCATAAATATAATGTAATAGTGAAACTAGAAGTTGGATGAGCGATGAAAACATGGTATTAATGCTACATTATTTCAGTAACATTAGAAGTTGGATGAGCATATTTATAGCAGAAATAGAAGCTGGATGAACGATGAAAAAAATGATTTTTATGCTAAACTAGCAGTTTTTACCAACGTTCGCCCGGGTTTTCCTCAGCGCCCGTGTATTTGAATTTAACGACATCTTCGTCAACGCCTGTGAATTTGAATTTAACGATGTGAAAATTTTTCGTGTGTCCCTCTGGCGAAATTAGGCGCTGGTTTCAAATTTGTTTAATTGCAACTCTATGTAATATATACTCCCATGCATTTGCTAGAATTCAATGGCATTGAAACCACATATATTATGTGTTGAAACTCTGACCACATCGAAACTTAAAATGTCCAAATATCGGAATTTAAAGTAAATTTTGAGTTGAAATATAGTTGGGTTGAGATCTATAGAAATTCAAATGAAAACGTTCGTTAAAAATTTCGTATCGCAAAAGTGTTGCATTGGCGAATTTTTAAGTCCGATGACCTAGAAATTCTTCTTCTTGGTTGCGAATCAGAGCGTTGACCTATATGCTACGTGTGACGTAAGATTGCATATTTAATTAGCATGCGTGACGTGGACAAATGGCCTTACTATGGCCATGGTGTAAGAGACCGGTATTGAGATATAGCCTCGTGGAAATTTAAAATGGCCATATATCGGCGTTTAAATAAAATTGCGAACTGAAAATAGTCGCGTTGACCTAGACGTTGCGTAATAATGTTTTGTAATTTTTTTCAAATCGCTAAACCGTTCCGTTTCGGAGCCTTTAGCCGCACAGTCATACATACATATAGACTACATACATACATACAGAAGGACATCGTAAAGAGACTAAGACTTATAATATAAGATTATTGCGGTGAAACTAGAAGATGAATGATCGATTAAAATATTTTTAGTAGATGTAGAAGTTGGATGAGGGATGGAAATATGTCTTAGTAGAAGTAGAAGTTGGATGAGCGATGAAAACATGCCTAAAATAGGTTTTAAAATTTTATGAACTGCTATTATAATACTGGTTGGGATTTGGGTAAATTCTAACCGTATCACACACTCATTCCCATGTATAATAGTCTTGTAACCTACACGAAGAGAATTTTGCTCTGTTTGTTTTGCTGCAGATTACGTGTGCATCTGGAAACGCCTTTGCATCGCCACGCTATTCTGGCTCACAGATTCCTGCAGTTTTGAAGATAGCCTCCTGCAGTCTCGTAAATGTGTATTTTCACACAGATAGTTCCGCTACCAACACGGGTTTCAGTCTTTTGTACAATATCACTTTAGGTAAATTATCATTCAGATCACGATATTTAAGCAAACAATTGCTAACAGTTAATGAATAGGGTGAGGGAAATATTGTTCGCAAGTTTGTCGACATAAGATACATCCTGGTTTAGGAGAATGCAAAATAATGACCAGTTTCTCAGAAACGTGGGCTCTATTAGATGAAAGTTATATCTAATTCTACTTACTTAATCGGAACTTCGTAATGAAACAGGAAAACAAAACCACTTTTTGCAAGTTGCACAAACTTGCAGGGAAGAGTGGCACATTTCAACTTAGAGAATGTAACAATGAATCTGTACCATCGGTTTCACTGTGTGCATAAAAACGGGCATGGCAGAAGTTATAGTTACTGTTACAACTTTGCACATCACACGCAATATATAACGCTTTCCTTGTGTTCTGTACAGTGTGTGACAACAGATATTTCTCTGGACCAAATGGATCTATTTTATCCCCAAATTATCCGAATGCTTATGACAATAACCTAGATTGCTACAGTTATATCTTGGTATCGTCTGGACAAACCGTCATCATTACGTTTTTGACATTCAATACCCAGTCGGGGAATGATTGGGTATCGGTACGTATTAAATATTTAATGCGAACGTCTGGTAGATGCTGAAGATTAGGCAGAATTGTAGTATTAATTAAAAGTAAAACTCATCCCACAGCTGGTTACATGCATGTAAGTGCCAAGTATTTTTCCAGCAATCGATGTTAACGATCATGATAGTAAATTTTACTCAATAGGTAAATATAACTATGTGCCAAAACTTAATTTATAAGCACTCATAGCCGTTGATATGTTTTGATCTTATGGGAGTGTTCAAAGTCTTCACTTGTAGTACTCACTTAATTGCTCATTGTTTTGGTTCTCTAGATGGAAACAGCTAGGATATAAGTCAAACTTCCCGTATCATGTACAAATGCGAAATGAGCACAATAATGTAGCAGTGCGTCGGAGTAATGATTATTGCTGTTGTTATCAATGTATAGGACTATTTTATTGTTGTATTTAGAATACCAATTTTTTCAAAGTACTGACGTATGTCAATTATTGCTGATTTAGTTAGCAATTCTGAAGGAAAATAAAATATTGTGTGCAGGCCCATGTTACGGAAGTCGATTGCGCTAAGGACTAGGCAAGCCTTGTATTCGCATCTTGATCGATTCAAGAGATCAGAAGGTAGCTGATAGGCTGAAACAATGACACGATGTGCACCTATCAATATTTGTACGCATGGTTTGCGCATATAAAAGACACATATGGAAAGGTGCAATTTCCTTATAAATTAACTGAATATGCCACCCAAAGTAAAGACCGACTTAAATATAGCATTGGAGTGAGCGTGAAGCACGTTCCTCGAATGAAAAGATTACAGAAACCGAACCATTATCTTTAATCTTATACAGTAAAGGACTCAAGGATAACAGGTGCAAAATAGCCAAATGTAACTGGAATTATTATTGATAGCTAAAAAGTCATTTTCTATATTTAACTCTCATATATTTGGTACAATTTCTCTATTTTGTTTTACTGTAGATTACGTGTGCATCTGGAAACGCCTTTGCATCGCCACGTTATTCTGGCTCACAGATTCCTGCAGTTTTGACGATATCTTCCTGCAGTCTCATAAATGTTTATTTTCACACAGATAGTTTCACGACCAACACGGGTTTCAGTCTCACGTACAATATCACTTCAGGTAAATTTTCATTAATATCACGATATACAAACAATTGGTAACTGCTCCATTATTATGTAAGAATATCCAACTAATAATTAAAGAAATCGCAATATATGTACTTCTTCTCCTTCTTTTAGTTCTCTGGCAGGTTCAAATGTCCAATGTCTTGTATCCACCTGTCATCATCCAGTCTAGCATCATCTGTCTTGGTCTTTCTATTGTCTTCCTTCCCTCCATTTTTTCTGTAATGACCATTCTCAGCAGTGAGTCTCCTCTCAGTGTGTGTCCAATCCATTTCCTTTGTCTCTTTCTTATTGCGTGCATTAGGTTCTTTCTTCTTCGATTCTTCCCATCACTTCTTCGTTTGTTTGATGTGCCGTCTGATTTTTTCCATTCTTCTCCATGTCCACATTTCGAAAGCCTCCAGTCTTCTTATGTCCGCTTTTCTCATTGTTCATGTCTCTGAATCGTACAGCACCACACTCCATAGCAGTGTATCTATCATTTTTATCTTTAGATTCTTGCTTAGTTTTCCTCTCAGTAGTTCATTCCTTTTTGAGAACGCCAATTTTCCTATTGCTATCCTTCTTTTAATTTCCCTGTGACATTTGGTATATGTTGTGATCATGCTCCCAAGGTAGCAGAATTCTTTCACCTGTTCAATTTCTATTCCGCCAATTATGTATCCTGACTACAGTTTCCTCTCTTTTACTTATCTTCGGTACATTTGTCTTTTTGATGTTAATCTTCATTCCGTATTCGGTGGATATTAAATTCTTCCCATCACTAGTGAAACTTTATAAACGCAAGAAGAACGCAGAAAGATGCCTAATATACAAATAGCCCCTGAGAAAACTTCAGTTACGTCTCTATCTCTCTAACTAGAGATGGGCGGAATTCTAATTCAGAAGATCAGCATAAATTCAGAGCAGCTATCAAAGGACACCCGTTAATGATTAAATATGGTGAGAGAGAGATATTGTTCGCAAGTTAGTCGACATAAGATATATCCTGGTTGTAATGTAAAATAATAACCAGTTTCTCAGAAACGTGGGTTCTATTAGATGAATGTTATATCCTACTTACTTAATCGGAACTACGTAATGAAACAGGAAAACAAAACCACTTCGAACCAGTTGCATCTACTTGCAGTGAAGAAAGGCACATTTCAACTTAGAAAATCTAACATGACAACGTCTTCAATGATTCTGTTCCATCGGTTTCCCTTTGTGCATAAAAACGAACGTGAGAGAAGTTATACATACAGTTAGAACTGTGCAGTGTGCACATCACACTGTAACATAATTATAACGTTTTTCTTGTGTTATATACAGTGTGTGACATTAAATATTTCTCTGGACCCAATGGATCAATTTTATCCCCCAATTATCCGAATGCTTACGACAATAAACTAGATTGCTACAGTTATATCTCAGTGTCGTCTGGACAAACCGTCATCATTTCGTTTTTGACATTCAATACCCAGTCGGGGAATGATTGGGTAACGGTACGTACTAATATTTATGCGATCGTCTGCTAGATGTTGAATACTAGGCAGTATCGTTGTGATAAGTGAAAAAGCAAAACTCATCTTACGGCAGGTATATGCATGTAAGACTAGTGCTAAATAGGTTTCAAGCGATGGCTATATATATAGTGTACACGGTTATGGAAGGAAATTGTATGCACCGAACAGAAAAAACTTTATTTATCGCTTCTTCATGATAACTAATCACAGACATTCTCCCCCCACCCACGGATGAAGAGGGCAAGTTTCAGTGAGGTATAAAATGCAGGTAAAGAGTTCCTAGTACAAAGCTCTACATGTAGAGGAAGCCTAATCCATATGGTCGGGCCCATGATCGATATGACCTGATGTTGCATTATAAAAGTGCGAGCAAAGTGGTCGATTAGTTTGCTAACGACCGCAGTGGGAAGGGGCGGCTGCCACTCTTGGCAGATATAAGGCGACAACGCTCCTGCAGATAATCAGGGGCAGTACCAACGAGGCAACACCAAACGAAGGCGGAGACTTTAAATGAGATGTGTTGGTGGTTGCAGAAACCAGTTCAGGACATCCCGCATATAGTTGGATACATGACCCACACTGGCGATGCCACCAATCAAACGAAGGCTGCGCTAACGTCAATCTGGGATCGTTCCTGGACGCCGTAAATAATTATTTTAGAAATTAATTAAACGCTAGAAATAGGTCCATAGTTAGCTGGATCGGAAGCGTCCGGTCGTCACGTTTGACGGCTGGCAACACATCAGAGAACGTTCCTGTGCTGAACGGTTGCAGAGATGGACGAGGAGGGGGAAGAAAGCTTCGATGAACCTCGGCACCAGGAAGGTAGTGAGATATCTAGTTCAGAGGACTTTGAAGCGGAGGTAAGACTAATACTTCCGAGGTCTGCTGGAGTGACCTCATTCAAAGTGGAGAGGCCGATGGTGGGAAATGAAACGGAGGAGGTACCGAGGTGGCGTCTGGCACGTAGCGAAT
Organism: Aporrectodea caliginosa; assembly: GCA_020284085.1. Classification (NCBI taxonomy): domain Eukaryota; kingdom Metazoa; phylum Annelida; class Clitellata; order Crassiclitellata; family Lumbricidae; genus Aporrectodea; species Aporrectodea caliginosa. The sequence continues at coordinate 64,398 of JACEVL010000272.1, read as the reverse complement.
CCTTGCGATGCAGTGTTCTGAGAACTCTGGCGATTTCTTGCATATGAAAATCAAAATTTTTGATCACAGTAATGTCGAGTGTGATCTCTTGATTCAGTTGACGATTCTGAAAGAAAATGAAAAACTTTGTTTTTATGTTCCGGAAGTTCGCTTTGCGCTGAGGACTAGGCGAGTGTTGAATTCGAAGCTCGATCGATTCGAGAGATCAGAAGGTTGCTGATAGGCTGAAACAATTACCAGCTTAGCATCTATCAATATTTGAACGCATGGTTTTCGCATATGAAAGACGCATACGGAAAGATGCAATTTCCTACCAATTGGCTCACTATCCCACCTAAACTAAAAACCGCCTGAAATGTCGCATTGGAGTGGGCGTGAAATGCGCTCCTCGATTTAAAAAGATGACATAAACCATCATCTTCATCTTTATTCTCATACAGTCAAGAATATCAGGTCCATAAAAGTCAAATGTAACGACAATTATTCTTCGTATAGCTGAAAAGTGAATTGCTAAGGTGGAAACGTGTTGAATTTAAAAGTAGGTCTAGTCTCCAAACAAACTTTTCTTCCCATTCTGTTGCAGACTTACATAGAACCACACGCGCACTCTCCATACTTGAGTCGTGTGTTAAAATCTAGTAGGCCCTAAGTGAAGGATGTTTTCCTTTAAACTAATCACAAACTCATTTCCATGTAGAGAGTCTTGGATCCTACACAAAGACGTTTGCTCTGTTTGTGTTACTGTAGATTACGTGTACATCTGGAAACGCCTTTACATCGCCACGCTATTCTGGCTCACAGATTCCTGCAGATTTAACAATATCCTTCTGCAACCTTGTAAGAGTGTATTTTCACACTGATGATTCGGTAACCTACACGGGTTTCAGTCTAACGTACATTGTCACTTCAGGTAAATTATCAATGATATCCCGATATATACAAATAATTGCTAACTGCTTGATATTTATTTAAGGATATCCAACTAAAAATTAATGGAATATAAATAAACTGAGAACGCAATTAAAACACAAGAAGATGGTGGCTATTACACGGTGGTTCAATAAAAAGTAAGCCAAACGTTTGGTCCTTCCCATTTGGTCTTCAGTGATCCTGGAGTAAAAATTAACGGAGCCTATTATCGCGACGTTCTGCTGTCACAACATCTTCTGCCTGTTATCAGAAATCTAGCCCCACAAGGCTGTTTTGCTTTTCAACAGGACAGTGCCCCAGCCCACAGAGCCAGATAAACCATAGAAATGCTAACAAGAGAGACAGACACCAGACTTCATTTCTCCAACATTATGGCCTCCGAACAGTCCAGATCTAAACCTGTCGGCTATAAAGTGTGGAGCATTATGCAAGAGCGAGTCTACCAGACAGCAATCCATGATAAACGATCTGAAGCAACGCTTGTTGGAAGTGTGGGATGGTCTGGATCAGAGGATAATCGACGATGCTGTTGACCAATAGCGCCAGCTCCTCCAGGCTTGCGTGCAACAAAAGGAGGACATTTTGAACATCTGCTTTAATTAAATAATCAGACCATACTACTGAGAGTTTCTTCAAAAATATTAAATACTGTTTTCGTGTTAGAAGTACTTATATGAAATACAAAGTTTGGCTTACTTTTCATTGAACCACCGTGTATAATTCTTATCCAGTTTTAGGATCAAGCATGGGAGGTAGCTTTTGATCAGATCGAATGCGTACGCCGTTTGATAAAAAATTGCCCATGTGTTTCCCTCGCTCATAAACCCTTGTACAATGCAATAATTAAATTTCCAAATATGGCTTAGGTTAGCCTGAACCGGTGTCAAACATACGCATGTCATTCTATAGGGTGACTCGATAGGTCGTGAACGATTTTGAATGCAGACAAATATATGTTATACACAATATAATATGGAAAGTTGTATACTGGAGGATAGGTTGTTCAAATGAGAATGTTATGCAAAAAAATTAGATTATTAGCTCACTTAATAAAATTTTAGCGCCAATATCCGTGACGTCATCAAATTCGTGCCAAACAAACGTCCATTTAGGCCGAAAAAACAATATTGTACGACCATCATTGTTAATCCACACATAATTAATTAATTTGACCTCTTTCTCCAGTATCTCATTAATGTAATAACTCGAAGTGACTGAAGTTTTATTTGGAATGATATGAAGTTTTGTTAATCCAAGAGATGTCATGCCTTCCACACCAGAACTGAGGGACTGAACTTCACCTGCAGTGCACATGGAGCGCACGGAACAGAACTTTCTTGTGATCCCCACACAACGTCGTTCTTACTGTTAGGTACGTGGTAGAGTTTGAACGGCGATTCATCACTGAACATGACACGCGACCAATCAATATCCTTAAACTTCTTCGCGAAGTTTACTCGGCGAACTTTGTAAGCATCAGTTTACTTTGGGACTTTTGTCTCTTGAAACTCTTCCATTTCAGCGTCGTCCGCATATAGGCCTAACGCCTGATTGTCTCTGCTTCCAGCAAGGTGTTTGTCTTTTAACCGACGTTCTAATTTTCGCAAACTCTGTCCTCGCCTATATTTAGACTGATCAGTTTTTGAGCGGCAGCAGTCATCACGGACTTTCGACCACCATGATATCGATTCCGCAGCCTCTCGTTTGGACTCTGCTTGTAGCGTTTGGCCCACTTGCTAATCCACGATTTAGAACGACCCAATTTCTTTCATATAACACTGTAACTGTACATTTCTTCCAATAATGTAATAGCTTGAGCTCTAATTTGTGATTCATTTAAGGCCGCCATTGCCTAATCGGCGTATTCACTAGTACTAGTCAATGATAATGCTTCTTGTTCAGTGAATGTTCACGTTTGCTTGGCACGAATTTGATGACGTCACGGATATTGGCGCTAAAATTTTAATAGGGGAGCTAGTGATCTAATTTGTTTTGCGTAACATTCTCATTTGAACAACCTATCCTCCAGTATACAACTTTCCATATTATATTGTGTATAACATATATTTGTCTGCATTCAAAATCGTTCACGACCTATCGAGTCACCCTATAGAACTTGTTTGGAAAAGCAGATAATATCGAACGATTCCAGATTTACTCATGTCATCATCTCTTGAAGAAGTCGTATCGTTTTCCCATCGACATATGATATATCCACCAAGCTCATGCTAAACTAGATCCGACTCAGCAGCCCATCTCTCTAGTCTTCCGGCAGTCGGAAGACCAGCACGAATGCAGCACCAAAGACAAACATCACACTTTATTGAGTGATGGTGAGGTAGACGTTTGGAGATAAAAACCCGCATCGATTACAAGAATGTAAAATAATAACCAGTTTCTTGGCTGTTTGAATGCTATACAATGAAGCTATCTCTGTTCCTGCTTTCTCAATCAGGACTTCGTAATGAAACTGTAAAACAAAACACTTCGGCCTAGTTGCAACAACTTCCTGTGTCGACAGACAGATTTTAACTTAGTGGACCTAACCTGACAACGACTTGGCTGATTCTGCTTAATCGGTTTTCATTCTGCACAAGACACATGCGCGATAGAAGTTATAAATACTACTACATATTTAAAAATCGCACTGTAATATATAACGTTTTTCTTTTGTATTATACAGTCTGTGACAATAGGTATTTCTCTGGACCCAATGGAACAATTTCATCCCCAAATTATCCGATGGCTTACGCCAATAATTTAGACTGTTACAGTTATATCTCTGTCTCGTTTGGACACACAGTGCTCATTACGTTTTTGGCATTCAATACCCAGTCTGGCAATGATTGGGTATCGGTACGTATTACAATTTTAGAACAATTGTTTGTTAGTTGCTGAAACCTATGAAGTATTGTAGTGCAAAAAGTTAAACTCAGCATACTGGAGGTTTAATAAGTGTCAAGTTCGGTGCCAGCAATGACTGTTCACTGTCAAGGAAGCAAATTTTATTCGCCAGGTTGGTTATGTTCTAAAGCTCGCTGTGTTTCAACTTTGAGGAATACTTAATTGAATACTCCACTTGTAGTATTCACTTATTTGCTGCCAATCCTTCGCTGAATGAGAACAGCTATAGCCTACCATAAAACAAACACCCGCCTCATTTAGAAATAGGGAAGAGATCACAAGAATGTAGTAGTGCGATAAAATAGTCTTTAAAGTGATTACTTATACAAATTGCAGTGTGATTCTCCTTACAGATTTTATTTTAGTTATAGTTACAGTTATAGTTTATGTTTTTTTATATTTTAGTTATAGTTAGTATTATTTTTTAGTTATAGTTATAGTTATAGTTAATGGATTTTTATTTTAGTTAATTTTAGTTACTACTTATAGTTACAATAATTTAGGCCATAAGCAAAATTGTGTGAATTAACACGCTGTTTCATAATTTGCTCAGAGCTTTGAAAGCCTTTGAAGCATGGGTGCATTCAGCTTCATAAATACACGAGTTTCCAAAGTAACTGACAAATTGCATAATAAAAATATCGCATTTTTCGTTCTCATTTATGTCTAATCGTCCATATTGCACTTCCTTTTTTATTTTTGTATTAACGAAAATAAAGATGAATTTTCGTTATTGTTATTTTGATTATAGTTATAGTTATAGATAGATATCTTTAGTTATAGTTATAGTTATCGTTAACGAAATCATTTTATTTTCGTTAACGAACATTTTCGTTATCGTTATCGTTAACGAGAATCACACTGACAAATTGTGTTGATTATTATCGAATGAATTAATAATGAATGAATAACGTGACGGATGCCATGGATTTCTGTCAGTACCTGTCGCTTACAGACGCAAAGGCGTTGGCGTAGACCAAAACTTGCGCAGAAACCCAAATAGGCCCGAGCTTCCGTGATTGGCAGAAATTCACGCGAGGAAAAAGGGCGCTTGCAAAGCTGCGTTTTGATTGACCAAAAAAGAGCGAAATTTACGCGGTTTTTTAGACGTCTATCTTTCCCTGTTTTATCACATTATCTGTTTTCTCTCTACATATTATTACGATTTAAACGGAATAGAACCAGTAACGTTTACAAACTGGCAATGCACTTATTCAAAAAACAGGATTGATTAATGTAAAATAGCCCACAATACAATCCTCGCCACGAAAGGTCAGTTTGCCAATACATTTCCAAACCAACGCCAGAATTCGAAGAAAGAAGAGTTTCTGTATGTCACCTTTTCAAATCACTCGTTCGATCGCCACAATTGTTTAGAGCGATTTTAACACAAGAACTATTATAAATCGATGCAGCGCGCTATCTGAAAAAGTATCAAAACAACTCTGAAAGAAAATAAAAATATTGCTTATGTTCATAGCTTAAAAGTGAATTGCTATTAAACGTCATAATTATAGGCTACTTCGCACAGTCTCTAAGATGGAGTTGTGTTGAATTTTAAAATAGTCTCTAACAAACTCTCTTTCCTGTTATGTTGCAGAGTCACATAAGATGCTTTACACACATACACAATGTCAACTGTCAGCACAAATGCTAAGAGCTCCATAGCAAGTACAGTTTTCGATTCGACTGAGGATTAAACTTTGCACACGATGGCGTGTTACACCTTGTTAAGAGACCGCGACGCGGAACTCGGCTGTCTTATTATTACAAAGCTGGTCCTCATAAGACCTGTGATGTGTGATATCATTGATAGGTCACTATCAAGGATAAGACCGAGGTCACGGACCTCGTTCTTTGCCTCGACAGCATATGTAGGCCTGCCAACGACGAAAGCGTTTGGATCTAACTTTTCAAAACTGCGCGATGACATCGCGAGCACCAGAGGAACACTGACTTTAATGAATTCAGCCGGAATCGAAAGCATTTAATTCAGTCAGCGATGTTGGATACACGCGTGAAACACACGGACACTCTTCGTAGGCTACTTCAGGCATTAAGTCGTTTGAAACAAATTGATCAGGCCCTAACTGAAGTATGTTTTCCTTTAAGCGTAGACTATTACACACTCATTCCCATGTATAGAGTCTTGGCTCCTACATGAAGAAGTTTGCTCTATTTGTTTTACTGTAGATCACTTGTACATCTGGAAGCGCCTTTACATCGCAACGCTATTCTGGCTCAGTGATTCCTGCAGCTTTGACGATATCCTCCTGCAGCCTTGTAAATGTGTCTTTTCACTCAGATAGTTCCGCTACTTACACGGGTTTCAGTCTTACGTACAATATCACTTCAGGTAAATTATCACTGAGATCACGATATATAGAAACAATTGTTAACTCTCCATTTTTATTTTAAAATATCAGACTGATAATTAAATCAATCTGAATAAATAACTGAGAATATAACGAAAACAAAGGAAGAACAGAAAAAGATGTCCTAAGATGCAAACATATTCAACAGGAGACTTAGATCACGAAAGTTTCTTTCCAGTTACAGACATGCGAAATTCTAATTAAGAATTTGAAGAGTTTTAATGGTGTCACTTCTTTTCATCATACCATAAACAACGACGTAACTTGGCTTATATAAACCTATGTATAATTTTATAAATCTAAATGTAGCCTATATATAAAAGCATGTACTTATATATCTATCAATGTGTCATATTTACCATTATATTAATAATTATGTCTGTTTGAATTCATATTTGTATGTTTTGTATTTATTTGTATATGTGCATCATCTTTGCATGTGTTTTTATGCATGTCTGAACGTATGTACACCTACATTATTTGTTTTATATAGGTTTACACATGGATGTTTGAATATCTATGTTTGCAATTTTGAATGTAGGCCTATATGTGGTTTATGTATAATGTGTACAACTGCATGTCAGCATTTCAGCATCAGACAAGATTTTCATTAGCTACAGACTTGAGGATTAACTCCAGTACTAGTCAGATTGAGAATTAACTCCAGTACTAGTCAGATTTAAAACTCATATTCTCGTCCAGTTTTACGATGATGCATGGCAGGTACTTTTTGGCCCGTGCAATTATCAATAATTGAATTTACAAATATCGTTTAAGTTATCAACCGGAATAGCTGCACGAATGCAGCACAAAATTTAATGACCGACAGTTAACAAACAGGACACACTTTATTGAATAACGGTGAGGTAGATATTGTTTACTAGTTATTAGACATAAAAACCCGCAACGATTTCGAGAATGTAAAATAATAAGCACTCTCTGAGATGATTGGGTTCTACAAAATGAAACTTTATCTTTATTCCTGCATACTCAATCAGAACTTTCTAACGAAACAGAAAACCAAAGCATATACATAGTTGCATCAACTTGCATTGAAGAAAGACATATTTTCGACCGATCGGAAATAACATGACAACGGCTTGAACGATTCTGCTTGATCGTTTTTTTTAGCATTATGACACCGGCGCAATACAAATTATAATTATTATTACAATTGTGGACATTGCAATGCAATAATTAACATTTTCTTGTGTTTTATACAGTATGTGAAAATACGTATTTCTCTGGACCTAATGGTATAATTTCATCTCCAAATTATCCTATGGCTTACGCCAACGACCTTGATTGTTACAGTTTTATCTCTGTCTCGTCTGGACACAAAGTCCTTATTACGTTTTTGGCATTCAATACCGAACCATGTTGTGATGGACTAACGGTAGGTATTAAAATTTTAAAACAAAGGTCTGTTAGAAGCTGAATACTATGTTTGTGTAAATAAAAGTAAACTCATCCTACAGCCGGTTATAGGCCTACACATGTACGTGCTAAGTAGGTTTCCAGCGATGGCTGTTAACTGTTATGGAGTTATGGAAGCAAATTTTATTCTACAGATTGATATTATGTTCTAAAACTCGATTTCCAAATACGCGTAGCCGTTGATGTATTTTGATTTTGACGAATGCTTAATTAAATACTGCACTGGTAGTACTCACTTATTTGCTGCCAATCTCTTTCACTAAGTCAAACTCCCGTCTCGTCTGCAAAAGCGAAGAGATCAGAATAATGTAGAAATCCGTAAAAATCATCATTCAACTGATCACTTATACAAATTGCGTTGATGACTATTGAATGAATTGACAATAAATGAATAGTGTGACGAAATAGGTCACTGCTTGGCCTGCAATGGATTTATGTCAGTGCAGGGGTCGCACACCCCTTCAACGAGGTTATCTGATTATCCTTGTCTGGTCATACCAACTTCAAGAACTGTTCTGGGTGAACGAGCTTTTTCAGTAGACCTATCTGGACCTACTTTTTGGAACTCTCTTCCTGTGCGCTGTGCTCAGTCGCTTGTGTCATTTCGTTCTCGACTGAAAACTTACCTCTTTCAAATTGCCAATCCGCCTTAAGCTGACTCTCTGTCTCTTACGGACCGATCTTCTGGATATAATTGACCTGATTACGGCTTGGTTTTGGTGTGCCATCAGTTGATGCCTTGTGCATTAGACACCGGCGCAACACAAGTTGTTAATTACAACTACAATTAAAGGAGCTGATATAGAAAACAATGTGCGCAGAAGCCATGGTGGCCCGATCAGACGTGATTGGTAGAAATTTACGCGGGAACAAAGGGCGCTTGCAGAGCTGCGTTGCGATTTCTCAACACAAGAGCAGAAAGAATGCGGTTCTTTTAGCCGTCTAGATAAGCTTAGGAAGCGAGGCGAACCACTGACAAGCATGCATTCAGGCATTCGAGGTTTGTTGTTGAGGCATCTGAAGCATTCGTGGCTTTTTGCGTTTTTCCTGTTCGCATTCAGATTTAGTTAGGCCGACTGGACATAATCTAAACTGAGTACGTTTGAGTGTTTGTATATAAAATTACCCCAACAGAAAATAAAGATATTATAATTGGCTCTATCAACCGTCCTCCAGGGCATCCTAATAATGACTGTGTAGCTGATTTTGATGATATCTTATAGGCCTATCACTTAGCTAAATATTAAAAAATCGAGCCATTTTTGCCGGTGATTTTAATATTAACTTGTTTCGTCACAATGATAATCCTCCTGCACAGACCTTTCTTAACACTATGCTCTCGTTTATGTTAATCCCTACTATACGTAGTCCAAGTAGAATTACCGAATCTACAGCAATCCAGATTACAAAAAAGATATTTACAGAATCCAACTGATCGCAATAATGTTAATTTACTCGATATCGTAATAAATTTAAGACTGTTAGAAACATAGTGAATCCCGTTACAATGCCGACAGCTTTCTATAATGGAAAATAATCAAACAACTTTTGAAATCCAAACAAGAGTCATGTTTCGCAAATTTCTTTCTCATTGGAACTGATATGGTACAGGACCCAGATTAAATTGCTAGTGCGTTTAATAGATATTTCATTACCCTTGGATAAAACCTGGTTTCTTAAATTTCTAAAAGTATGACTTCTTATGATCACTTCATGAATACCCCCACCCAATGTGTTCTTTCGGTATAATTCCTACATCCGAAATGGAGGTAATCGAAGTCAACAATCTGCTAAGAGCATCCACATCAGCGGGCCCTGATGACATCAATCCCTTGCTTGCTAAACTACCAATAACTCCTATTTCTGCCACTCACACAGAGCATAATAAGCTCTTCTTTTCCTACAGGTCAGGTCCCAACTAAATTACAAATGGCAAAATTACACCCATTTATAAATCTGGAGAGAAAATTAAACTAAGTAACGACATACCAATATCTGTTTTGTCCTTTTTCTATAATAATTGAGAAACTTATGTCTAATAGATTTACTGAATACCTTAATGAATATGTTAACTTCAAACACACGATATGGATTCCAACGGGGTTTTTCTGCATGTATGATTGCTGGGCATGCAATCGAACATTGTTGATGCAATGGACAATAATAGATTCTCATTAGGCGAACTCTTCACCATACAGTCAACCCGCTGATTTCGATCATCCTCCTGTCTCACCTTTCTCGACCCCGGTCACTAATCACCCACCATTATCTGCCTGAGGCTCCAGTATCCATCACCCCAGGGCTTTCCACTCGAAACCAAAGTCTCCCCGTTTCAAGTACTCTTACCCCGACTCAACTGATCATCTACATGCCAATTCTCGACTTAAACGACACCCCACCTTAACAGTTACTCTGCCCCCTCTGATCCTCTGGAAACCGGACTCGGACATTCTTCGGACTACTCTTTTGGACAACTCTTCTGACGAGACGCAGCGCTCGTGAATAAGCTGGTGCGTGGGCCTGACTTTTGAGTGGCGCTTTAAAAGTTTGGAGATTACGATTACGATTAGGCATTTTTTGACCTCTCGAAAACCTCCGACATTGTCAAACAAACGTGAATACTATCGGACCCAATATGTTTACATTAAAAGTTCTAAATCTCATTAACTGAATATCTCCTGTGGAGTTTCTAAAGATCCATGATACTAGGTCCATTATTGTTTCTTTTAAACATAAATGACCTATCGATCACCTCCTCTAACCTTAACCAGGCTATAATATACTATTTTCTGATGACCCGAGTGTGTTTCTTAACAGAACTCCTTAGACCACTTATTTGATTCAGAAAATCACGAATGAATTAACTGAAATAGCGGAATGGTTTAACATTTACAGACTAAATCTGAACCCTGACAAAACCAATTTTATCTTAATTCATTCTTTAAAGAAATGCACTTTTGGAAATAGAACACTGCTAATCAATTATTTCCAATCATTCAAACATATTCATTTAAGTTCCTTTTAGTCATTCCTCACCTGGAAGGAACACATAACAGAGACTAAAAAATTGCAAAAAGTATATAAAGGTTCTACTTAGGATCAGATACTGCCTCCAAAAGCTCATAATTTGTAAACCTCTATTACACGCTCATTTTCCTGTATCTCTCATATTGCAATATCTCCAGGAGGATCAAATTACACATCACGCCTTGAAGAACTGCCTAAACTTCAAAAAGAACAATAAGAATATTATTGTTTGTGACTCAATGTGGAAAGCAAGCATTGAACGTCTGTTCACAACTCACTAATTAGTATCTTCGCATAACATAAATAAACTTCAAATGTATCTATTTATGTTCCGATACTACTTAGATTGATTACCAATGTCCTTTAAACATAACTTCTCTATGGGTTCCAATATAGGCCTACATGACCATTTCACCAGGCATTCTCACTCATACCGAAGTGAGTGTACGCACTTTAAGAGCAAACAATTTTCAACTAAATAATTAGGTCCATTATTCTGGAATAAATTACCATGTGAACTTATCGACTATTGGTATATTTAAAGTGTTGTTAAAAATGTCTCCTGACTAACTGATTATATTAGGCCTACAGACTATTTATATTTTTTTATGGTTTATAAAAGCTTTCATTGGCTAGCTAAACTGTCTAACAGATTAAAATAATGATTATTGTTTTTTTCATATTGTTGATAAGAGCTTTAATTGGCTAGATTAGTGGTATGTGCATTGTGTTGTTTTTTGTCTGTGTCTCGTTTGTCTCGATTGTATCAATAACCTTGTTTCTTGACCTAAGCTCCCCTCAATTGGATGCCCTAGCTCATTTATTGTGCACAGATTCATTCATTCATTCGGGAATTTATATAGCGCCTCTTCAAGGAAACTACTCAGAGGCGCTTCCGACTCCACGTTGCCCAAAAAGAACAGTTAGTAAGAAAAGTTTCAGGCAGACTCCCAGGGGTGTAGACGCAGCTCTAGAGGAAGACCATTCCACATCATTGGGCCTGCCACAGAAAAAAAGCTCGGTTCTGCATTGTTGCAGTACGAGCAAAAGGAACCATAAGAACTCCTTTTTTCTGCGGAGCGTAGGAGGCGACGCCCTGGGACAACCGAAATCAAACAGCAGAGCTCACGCAGGTAAGCTGGGGTGAGGCCCTGGAGACAGCGCAAAACCAAGGCAGCTACCCTGTACTCGATGCGCTGGTAGATAGGGAGCCAGTGGAGGACCTCCAGCATGTAGCTGGAGACGTGTCCATACTTTGGAATTTGCCCAATGAGTCGCGCTGCAGAGCGCAAGACTCGGTCCAAGCATGCTATGCGGCTAGATGGGAGACCAAAGTATAGCGATAGATATAGATATCATACAATCTAATTAATTAACTCACTACCACTGAATACTTACCTCCTTGCTAATTATAGCTTCTACTGACTGAGTCAGTGATACGAGTAGTAGCGCTATAATTTTGGATTACTGTTTTTCTGGTTTACTTAGTTTCAATTAAATGGATATTCCCTATATTAATTACATATTACCATGTGAAATGTCTTGCTTATTGACCATTGGCATAATGACATATTAATTAATGTGATGGTTAAAAACATATACTGACTTATTTACTTTTTGAATATAATGAGTTAATGACATATTATTTTGATGATTAAAAATATTAACTGACTGATTTACCTAATGAATATTGACATATTTTAGTGATCGCTGTAAGCTTATTATTTAGGTGGTACATGTAGCCTACATGCATACAGGTCCTTTATTACTAATGTCTCAGTGTCCATGATTTCTTGGTTTATGCTTTCTTTGTCGTTATTTTTTCTTATCTTTCTGCTCACTATCCCTCACTTTCACTCTCCTTGTTCCACAATCTATAACTTCAACATCTTGTATTGCAATGTTTACAAGGGTTATCCGTTTTCAGTTCAGTTGTAGTTTCTTTTCTGTTCCCTGTTGCGGTGTGTCAACTGGTTTTCATATTAAATGAATATATAATAATCCAGAGTCAGCGGAACTTGACCGTTTCTGGATAACCTATTCTGAGGATTCACCAACTTAGTTCATTACTCTTTGTGGTCTTGTTTTTCCTCGTAGCTTCATTAACCTGCCTGTTCACTCTTTCATTTCCTTGTGTTGATCTCTCAAAATTAACAACATCAAACAGGATTTGAGTTTCTAAGCAGCGGTTAAAATCGTTGAACAGCTTTAGAGCTGTCTTAGTACTTTTGTAGAGAGCTCGCCGCATCGACTTTTTTAATGGTCCTTTGCGGAAAGATAAGGCGAGTCTTGGATTCAAAGCTCGATCGATTCGAAAGATCCGATTATAGCTGAAAGGCTGAAACAATGACCAACGTAAAACCGATCAATTTTTGTACGCATGGTTGGCGCATATGAAAGATGCACATGAAAAGATGCAATTTCCAACTAATTAACTGACTATCTCACCCAAACTAAAAACAGAATAAATGTAGCATGAGAGTGAGCGTGAAATTCGTTCCTCGATTGAAACAGATTACAGAACCCAAACCTTAGACTAAATGTTTAGTCTAATATGTAAAGTCAAGGATAACAGGTGCACAAAAGTCAAATTTAACTGGAATTATTTTTGATAGGCAAAAATTCTTTTGCAATTAACCGTCATATGTTTCGTTCGCACATTTTCCACAGATCGAAATGGTTTGAATTATAAAGTAGTCTCAAACCAAACTTTCCTTCCCATTCTGCTACATAGTCACATAGAAAATTCGCGAACTCTTCGAACATCGCCATGTCAGTCATTACGTCGTTTGTAAAATATACCAGGCTTTAAATTTATGGATGGTTTCCTTTAACCGTATCACACACTAATTCGCATGTAGAGAGTCTTGGCTCCTACACCAAGACGTTTGCTCTGTTTGTTTTACTGTAGATTACCTGTGAAACTGGAAACGCCTTTACATCACCACGCTATTCTGGCTCACATATTCCTTCAGTTTTGACGATATCCTCCTGCAATCTTGTAAATGTGTATTTTCACACAGATAATACCACTAGCTACACTGGTTTCAGTCTTGCGTACAATATCACTTCAGGTAAGCTATCACTGATATCACGATATACAAACAATTGTTAACTGCTCCATTTTCCTTAAGAATTTCCAAATAAAAATTAAAAGCAATCTGAAAAAATATACTTCTAACACAGTATAAACACAAGAATAACGTAAAAAGATGTCTATTTGCACCGATCCCATGAGGAAACTTGAATTGCGCCTGTCTCTCTGACCACAGATAGGTGGAAATCTAGTTCGGAAGACCAACATGAATGCAGCACAGGCAACAAACGACCAACGTTAATAATATGGTCAGGGAGATATTGTTCGCAAGATAGTCGAGATAAAATACAACCAGGATTACGAGAATGTAAAATAATGACCAGTTTCCCAGAAACTTGAGGTCCACTAAATCAAACGTATGACTATTCCTGCCTTTTCAATCAGAACTTCGTAATGAAACACTAAAACAAACCACTTCGACCTATTTGCACAGATATGCAGAGAATAAAGACACATTTCATCATAGCAATTCTAACATGACAACGTCTTGAATGATTCTGTTCCATCGGTTTCCCTTTCGGCATAAAAAACGGACGTGAGAGCAGTTATAGTTACTGTTAAAACTTTGCACATCACACTGAAATATAATAACGTTTTTCCTGTGTTTCATACAGTCTGTGAGAATAGATATTTCTCTGGACCCAATGGATCAATTTCATCTCCAAATTATCCGAATGCTTACGCCAACAACCTAGAGTGTTACAGTTATATCTCGGTCTCGTCTGGACAAACAGCCATCATTACGTTTTTGGCATTCAATACCCAGTCTGGCAATGATTGGGTATCGGTACGTATTAATATTTAATGCGAACGTCTGCTTGATGTTGAATATTAGACAGTATTGTAGCATAAACAAAAAGTAAAACTCATCCCACAGCAGGTTAATAAATGTAAGCGCCAAGCATTTTTATAGCCATCGATGTTAACTGTCATGGAAGCAAATTTTACTCACCAGGTAAATATAACTATGTGCCACAACATGCTTTATTAACACTCGTAGCCGTTGATATGTTTTGATTGTGAGGAGTATTCAAAGGCTCCACTTACATGTATAGTACTCACTTAATTGCTTATACTTATTTAGTTTCGCTTGATGAAAACAGCTAAGCCATAAGTCAAACTCCCGCCTCACGTACAAATGCGATGTGAACACAATAATGTAGCAGAGCGTCAATATAATGATTATTGCTGTCCTTGGCAATATATAGGCCTATTTTATTGTCGTACTTAGTATACTGAAATTTGTGTTCAAAGTATTGTCGTATGTCAACCTATGATATTGTTAGCAATTCTGAAAGAAAATAAGATACTGTCTCTATGTTTCGGAGGTCGCTTTATGCTAAGGATTAGGCGAGTCTTGGATTCGAAGCTTGATTGATTCGAGAGATCAGAAGGTAGCTGATGACCTGTAAAAATGACCAGCTTGGGACCTATCAATTTTTGTACGCATGGTTGGCGCATATGAATGACGCAGATGAAGAGGTGCAATTTCCAATCAATTAACCGACTATCTCACCCAAACTAAATAGCGCGTTGAAAATCGCATGGGGTTGAGCGTGAAATACGCTCCTCGAATGAAAAGAATTACATAAACCGAACCTTCATCTTTAGCCTTATACAGTCAAGGATAACAGGTGCATAAAAGTCAAATAATTATAGTCTAACTGGAATTGTTCTTCATGGGTAAAAGAGTCCTTTCCTAACCTCTTAAATTTCGCTCATTTTTTAAGGATGGAAATATGTTGAATTAAAACGTAGTCTCCAGCCAAACTTTCTTTCCCATTCTGCTATACACTCTTAAATTTGCAAAGTTAAATCAGCTGAATCCGCAGGCAACTCAACTAAGAATCATAGCTAAAAATTAGCTTACTAAGCCTTGAGCTGATCCACGTAATTTTGCGTAGTTATCAGAATGTACGTGATTTGCCTTAAATATCAAGCTGATTCTCCTATGCACGCTGTAGGTGGGTCAACTACGCATGCTTAGCTGGATCTCGTAATTAGCGTTGTAGCGGGGCTCTGGCTGCCTAGGTAGGGTAACTACGCATGCTTAGCTGGATCTCGTAATTAGCGTTGTAGCGGAGGCTCTGGCTGCCTAGGTAGGGCAACTATGCAAGCGTAGTTGGCATTTCATTATGCCTTGTTGCTTCTATGATCGCCTGGATGTCGATGCTGTTGTTGTTGTTGTTGTTGTTGCGTGTGTTGCTGTTGTTGTAGTTGTTGTGAATGCTGGTGTGGTGGTTGCCGTTGCAGTTATTGTGTGGTTGTAGTTGTGGTGGAAGTAGTAGTTGTTGTTGTTGCGTTGGTCACCCGTGGCCATAAGGCCGAAGCAACTGCTCCTGTTGGCAATTCTCGATCTTGATCTGTAGTCGTTGTTGCGTTGATGATTCGCTGGTGGTCCATTGTTGAGTTGGAGGCGACGTGGAATGTGGCCTCCATTGTTGTAGTCGTTGTTGTAGTCGTTTTTGTTGAGAGTTGTTGTAGAATCGCTGTCGTCGTTGGCTGTTAAGAGCTAGATTCGTATCCGTAGACCTACTGTAGACTATTCCAGGCGTTGCTGATGTTAGACATAAGGGATATGTATAATTCAGAAAAGGCTCTGGTTTTGAAACAAACTATAGAGACTTTTCAAATGTTATTGTCGAGCATTCGACCTTTCTTCTACTCGACTGCGTCTGGAATCATTATGTCCAACCGTCTAACAACGCTATGTTATAGAGTTCAGTATTACAATTACATAGTGCATATAAATATATCCAATCTTACGCCTACATCAGCGTTATACATACATGAGTTCAACAAGCACATTCTATCTAAATATACGTCCTTATATATACATCACACAGTGGTCATCCTCTACAGCTAGCCAGATGTTTAAGTGATTAGGAAGTTAATTGCCTCCTGGACGGTCGACCGGGGTTTGAAAATCGTGCAGCCTATTCCTTGATAGCCAATAGCCAATCAACGGTGTTCAAATCCCATGCAGATAACTGATGTTTGGCTATGTGGCGTTGTTAATGCAGCAAAGCCTCTTTGGCGGGAAGTTGCGATGCTATCTCAACTAAGGGTCATAGCCCGTATAAGTATTTGGATAAGGTATAAAGACAAACGCTTTGTGAAGATACGTAAGCGAGAAGTCATTTTGACTATGCCAAGCAGCTATGCATTTTTAGCAGAATTACCAAAGCGCCAGTTACCTCTTTCAGCTAAAGTTTGCTGACTAAACTAAATTTTCTCTTGCAATAGCAATTTTGCATAGTTCAATGAAGTTTATCATAACAACTAAGAAAAGCATAGCTGAGAAAACTCTGCAATTTTAAGAGTGTAGACTCACATAGAAAAACGCGAACTCTCCGTACTTCTACATGTCAAGCACTGTGTCGTTTGCCCAAAATATATCAGGCCCTAATTTATGGATGATTTCCTTTAACCGTATCATGCACTCATTCCCATGTAGAGAGTCTTGGCTCCTACTCGAAGACGTTTAATCTGTTTGTTTTACTGCAGATTACGTGTACATCTGGAAACGCCTTTACATCGCCACGCTATTCTGGCTCACAGATTCCTGCAGTTTTGAAGATATCCTCCTGCAACCTTGTACAAGTGTCTTTTCACACAGATAATTCCACTACTTACACGGGTTTCAGTCTTACGTACAATGTCACTTCAGGTAAATTACCATTTTTGTCACGATATACAAACAATTGTTTACTGTTCCGTTTTTAGTTAAGAATATCCAACTAATAGTAAAAGCAATCTAAATAAATAAGCCAAGAACAAAATGAAAACACAAAGCAGAACCCAAGACGATATCTTATTATGCAGGCTTCCTCTGAGGAGACTTAATATACGTCTCTGTCTCTCTTACTATAGGCGGAATTGTAATTCGGAAGACCAGCATGAATTCAGCATAGCAAACAATCGACGCACGGTAATGAATATGGTGATAGAGATATTGTTCGCAAGTTAGTCGTCATAAACTACAGCCAGGTTAACGAGAATGTAAAATAATGGTCTCAAATAAAAACGGAACAGTACAATGATCAGTTTCCAAGAAAACTGAGTTCCATTAAATGATATGTAGGCCTATGTCTTTTCCTGTTTATTCATTCAGGACTTCGTTATGAAACACTAAACCACACCACTTTGAAGAAGTTGCACCTGCTTGCGATTAAGAAGAGCACATTTTCAGCTCTGCTTATCTAACATGACAAGATTCTGTACAATAGCTTTTTGTGCATGGCGTCATAGATGTTATTATTACTGTTACAACGTTTTAGATCACACTGTAATATATAGGGCCTAACGTTTTTCTGGTGTTTTATACAGTCTGTGAAAATATGTATTTCTCTGGACCCAGTGGATCGATTTCATCCCCAAATTATCCGACTGCTTACGCCAACAACCTAGAGTGTTACAGCTATATCTCGGTCTCATCTGGACACACAGTCGTCTTTAGGTTTTTGGCATTCAACACCCAGTCTGGCAATGATTGGGTATCGGTACGTATTAAATATTTAATGCGAACGCCTGCTAGATGGCGAATATTAGGCCGTTTTGTATTATAAATAAAATTTAGAACTCCTTCAGCGGGTTATAATTTTATATTACATGTAAACGCCAAATATTTTTCCATCGATGTATGTTCATTGTCATGGAAGCATTTTACTCACCAGGTAAATAAAATCAAACAAACCTAAAAAGAAACATTAGATCACATTAACAAAAGAGTAAACAATCTTAACTACATGTAACATAGCATAACGGACAATGTCATCCAATTTAAATCAGTTAAATCCATTAACTTCGTCAAAAGTTTAGATGAAGTAGAAATAGCAAGAGGGATATCATTCCATATTACGGTACCAGTAGATTTAACAGATAATTATCGAGTATTGGTGTGAGCACAGTCACGACGATAGTTATTCGAACCTCTCATGTTGTATGAATGGATGCTGTATCACAACAGAAGCCTTTGTACACCAGTGGTAACAAGTTACGATCATAACGATACATAAATTCACCGATTTGAGCGATCCTTACCTGTTCAACCCTTAATAATCCAAACTCAGAAAATATTGCTTTAGTGTGAAATCCATAGAGAACACCTGCTAGGAAACTTACTGTGCGCTTTCCTGCCTAGTTAGGCTATGTAGAAAAGATTTGTAAGTTGATGCCCATACCATATTACAAATGAAAACAGTTATGCCATAAGTCAAACCATCGGCTCACGTACAAAGCGACAATAATGTAGCAGTGCTTCAGAATAATGTTTTGAGTGTTTAAACATACAGTGTTGGCCAAATTAATAGAAATTTGTCGCAAGTAACCATTTTCTGTTGTTGTTTCGCCGTAAATATCTCAACGCAAGTTATGAAATAAGACAATAAATTTTTTATTTGATGTTCTTCATGTACAGGAGAAGAAAATTTTATTCAATTAATATTAAATTTTATTAAATGACAGTTTGGCCATTTTCAAGTTTTTCACTCGGTTAGGCATAGAACGAACGAGTTCTCTGCCTTGTTCGAGCATAAGTAAGTAAAAAATAGCCAAAAATATTAAATAAACATAAATAAGTCATGTTCAGCTATAGTAAACCTCTGGAAAACATACAGAAATAAATAGCTGGTTTGTAACACATTTTTGGACTAAATTAAAATGTGTAAAAAAATCCCAATAATTATATAGGCGACTTCTCAGATATTTATTTTTCTCAAGAAAAAAAGGTTTGGGAAAGAATTTGTGACTTATTGTTAATTAACAGCCATAACAAGCTGCCACTAATTACTAAATCGATGAAATACGACAAAAAATTGGTTAATTGCGTCAAGTGTCTATTAAGTTGGCCAACACTGTACATACGGTTTTCATTATTTTTGAATGACTTATAAACGAATGAAAAATTTGATAGGGTAGAGTGGGGCAAAACGCCCCCTTTAACGATTTTTGCTAAATTATAACGTGAGTAACAGCATTTTAAGCATAAAATTATTGCAAGATCTTGTACTGAATGTTCCAAGTAAAGTAAAATTATGTCCGAACAAAGTCGATGCACATAATCAACTGCAATCACTGCATTGATGCAACAATAAATATAAGAAGTAAAGACCTTTAGAATTTAAAAAAAAATGTCATAAAAAATAATTAAATAAAAAAATACGCTTTGCCTCAGGTAACTCTAAGGTGAGGGGGCGTTTTGCCCCGTGTCAGCATTTTCCATAGGGGGGCGTTTTGCCTTGCTTGGTGCTACCTTGTGAGATTGCCCATATAATAAAAAAATGATATGTTAAAGCCCCATTTACTGTGCATAGTAATTCGATACAGGGTATACCTTAGACCTATATTTGTATTATTGGATATTTCTAGCATTTTGGCACCAATAATGATACAGAATTGGCGGCTGACTCTTTTAAGGAAACACGAAAAAATCAATTTTTCTAAAATAAAAATAAACAAACCATCTAAAGATAAATAACTGACGATTATCTCATTAGGTCAAAACTAAGAAACCCAAGAACATTCAAAAATTTCATTACATGGCACAGGGGGACAGGGCCGGGAGGGGGCGTTTTGCCACGCGGAGGCGTTTTGCCTCACTCTACCCTATAAACGCGCAGACGTCAATGTATTTATTTGATTAGTGTTTTCGTTATCAACGTATACGCCTATAGGCCTATTATTGTTGTATAAAGATTACTAAAATTAGTGTTCAAAGTTGTGTCGCATGTCATCAGTTGATTTAGTTAGCAATTCTGAACGAAAATAAAATATTGTGTGTATGCTCCGGAGCTCGCTTTGGGCTATAAGGAATCGAAACTTGATCGATTCAAGATATCAGAGTAGCTAATATGTTGAAACAATGACCAGCTTGGCACCTATCAATATTTGTACGGATCGTAATCGTAATCGTGATCGTAATCATAATTTCTTTAGCGCCACTTCAAGAAATACTCCTCAGAGTAAAAGGCGCTCCCGACCTGACAACACCAAACCACGATCGAAAAGAATGGTTTTCAAACGCCTGCGGAAAAGGGGCAAGGAAAGACCAAGTAGCTCATTACGTAGGTTGCTAGGCAACCTATTCCAGAATGGTTTGCGCATATGAAAGACGCACATGAAAAGGTGCTATTTCCTACCAATTAACTGACTATTCCATCCAAACTAAAACCGCCTAAAATGTCGAGTGGGAGTGAGCATGAAATATGTTCTCGATTGAAAAAGATTACAGTAACCATCAGCTTCACTCTAATACAGTCAAAAATAACAGTTGCATAAAAGTCAAATGTAACCGGAATTATTCGTCATATCTGAAAATTTCATTTGCTATTAACCATCATATATTTCACACAATTTATAATATGCAAATGTGTTGAATTTAAACGTTGTCTCCGGCCAAACTTTCTTTCCCATTCTGCTATAGAGTCACACAGGAAAGACACAAGCTCTGCCAACGTCGTCATATCAGTCATTACGTCGTTTGCAATATATGTTTTTCTTTAAGCGTATTACACACTTATTCGCATGTAGAGAGTCTTGTAACCTACACGAAGACGTTTGCTCTGTTTGCGGATATTGCAGATTACGTGTACATCTGGAAACGCCTTTACATCGCCACGCTATTCTGGCTCACAGATTCCTGCAGTTTTGATGATATCCTCCTGCAGCCTTGTAAGAGTGTATTTTCACACAGATAATTCCACTACTTACACCGGTTTCAGTCTAACGTACAATATCACTTCAGGTAAATTATCATTGATGTCACGATATACAGATAGTTGCGAACTATTCCATTTTATAAGAATATTCAACTAATTGTTTTTGCAATCTGAATAAATAAGCTAGGAACAAATTGAAAGCAGATGAAGAATCAAAATACGCACTCATTGAAATTGAAAGCAGATGAGAGCAGATGTTTTAATGAGGGAGACTTCGACTACGTCTCTGTCTCTGTAACTACAGATAGGTGGGATTCTAATTCGGAAGATCAGCATAAATTCAGCAAGCTAATTAACGACTCACGTTAATGAATATGTTGAGGGAGATATCGTTCGCAAGTTATTCGACATAAAATACAGCTAACTTTTCGAGAATTTTAAATAATAACCAGTTTCTCAGTACATCTGTTCCTTCTTATTTAATCGGAACTTCGTAAGGAAACAGGAAAGCAATCCACTTCCAACAAGTTGCACCAACTTGCAGAGAAGAGAGGCCCATTATAACTTCGCGAATCTAGCATGACAACGTGTTGAATGATGCAGTTCCATCGGTTTCCCTTTGGGCATAAAAAACGGTCGTGAGAGAAGTTAAAATTACTGTTAAAACTTTCCACATCACACTGTAATAATAATAACGTTTTTCTTGTGTTTTATACAGTCTGTGAAAATAGATATTTCTCGGGACCCAACGGATCAATTTCATCCCCAAATTATCCGAATGCTTACGCCAATAACCTAGAGTGTTACAGCTATATCTCGGTCTCGTCTGGACACACAGTCCTCATTACGTTTTTGGCATTCAATACCCAGACTGGCAATGATTGGGTATCGGTACGTATTAAATATATAATGCGAACGTCTGCTAGATGCTGAATATTAGGCACCATTGTAATATAAATAAAAAGTAAAACGCATCCTGCATCAGTTTACGTACATGTAAGTGCCAAATGTTTTTCCAAGCAATCTCTGTCAACTTTCATGAAAGCAAATTTTACAAAACACGTAAATATAACTTTGTGCCAAAATTAGCTTTTTAAACACTCGTAATCGTTTTTATGTTTTAATTTTTAGGAGTATTCAAAGGTTTCACTTGTAGTACTCACTTTATTGCTGCAATTGCGTTTGCTTGATGAAAACAGCTAAGCCATAAATGAAACTCTCGCCTCACGTGCAAATGCAATATGAGTACAATAATGTGGCAATGCGTCAGAAAAAATGACTATTCTTGTCGATGGTATTGTTGTGCAGAGAATACTAAAATTTGTGAGCAAAGTTTTGTCGTATGTTTCACCATTACAAATGGAATTGATTTTTACCGAATAAATTATTAATGAGTGAATAATTTGATATTAAAGCGCAGACGTAAATTCTTTATCTGATTATTGTTGTCCTTGGCAATATATATATCCCTATTTTGTTGTTGCATAGCAAATACTAAAGCTTGTTTTTCTTTTACTGCAGATTACATGTACTTCTGGAAACGCTTTTACATCGCCACGCTATTATGGCTCAAAGATTCCTACAGTTTTGACGATATCCTCCTGCAGCCTTATAAGAGTGTATTTTCACACAGATAATACCACTACCTACACGGGTTTCAGTCATACAGATAATTCCACTACCTATACGGATTTCAGTCTTACAGATAATTCCACTACCTACACGGATTTCAGTCTTACAGATAATTCCACTAACTACATGGATTTCAGTCTTACAGATAATTCCACTATCTACATGGGTTTCAGTCTTACGTACAATATCACATCAGGTAAATTATTATTATTGATATCACGATATACGGATAGTTGCTAACTATTCCATTTTCTATAAGAATATCCAACTAATAGTTTCAGCAATCTGAATAAATAAGATAACAACAAATTGGAAACAGATGAAGAACCCAAAGAGATGTCTTAATATACAAGCATCCCATGTGGAAATTCGATTACGCCTCTGTCTCTCTAGCTACAGATAGGTAGAATTTAAATTCGGAAGACCTGAATGAATGCAGCACAGCTAACAAACGACACACGTTAATAATATGGTCAGGGAGATATTGTTCGCAAGTTAGTCGATATAAAATACAGCCAGGTTTTCGAGAATTTAAAATAATAACCAGTTTCTCAGAAACCTGAATTCTACCAAACGAATCTTATATCTGTTCCTACTTACTTAATCGGAACTTGGTAATGAAACAAGAAAATAATCAAACACGTTGCACCAGAGAAGAGATGCCCATTTTAACTTAGTGAATCTAACATTTCAACATCTTGAATGATTCTGTACCATCGGTTTTTCTTTGTGTATAACAAAACTGTCGTTAGAGAAGTTACAGTTACTGTTAAAACTTTGCACATCGCACTGTAATAAAACGTTTTTCTTGTGTTTTATACAGTCTGTGAAAATGGATATTTCTCTGGACCCAATGGAACAATTTCATCCCCAAATTATCCGAATGCTTACGCCAATAACCTAGATTGTTTCAGTTATATCTCGGTCTCATCTGGACGCACAGTCATCGTTACGTTTTTGACATTCAATACCCAGACTGGCAATGATTGGGTATCGGTACGTATTAATATTTAAAGCGAACGTCTGCTTGATGGTGAATATTAGGCCATTTTGTAGTTTAAATAAACAGTTAATATCATCCTACAGCAGGTTACAAAAATTTTAGTGCCAATTATTTTTCCAGCGATGGCTGTTCACTGTTATGGAAGGAAACTTTGCACACCAAATATAAATAATTGTGTATTAAAACTCGCATTATCAGCAAGTTTACAAACTACTGTGCATGTCATCAAGCTACCTAAATAGCCGACGCCAGCAAGTTTCTTGTAATGGCAAACTATCAAGATTTCAAAACATAGTCTTTGGGGTTCCTCAAGGCTCAATACTTGGACCTCTACTCTTTTTAATATGCATTAATGGTCTTCCAAATTCTGCATCTCTTCTTCATTACATACTCTTTGTAGACGACTCCAATGCCTTCTACTCACATGCCTCATATGCCAGATGTGTCTGACCATGGATGTCCTCTCTTCTTGGAGGCCTCCAACCGGCTACTCTTAAATCCTTCTAAAATACAACTTATTTGGCTGGGTGGTCGTAGGCAACTCCAGGGTATCGACTTTTCCCAACTCACCTTGCTCTTTCCTCACATAACCTTTTCCGTCACTGTTCGTGATCTGGGACTTACTTTTGACTCTGATATTACTTTTTCTCAACATGTGAACCTGGTTGCACGGAGTAGTTATTATCAGCTTCGTCAGCTTCGAGTGGTCTCTCGCTCTCTCTCTCTCTCTCATGATGCAGTCGTGGTCCTTGTTCACGCCTTTGTCACCAGTCGAATTGACAACTGTTGCTCTCTACTTCCTGGCCTTCCAAATTCTGGGGAGACTAGATCGCGTTCTACGCTCGGCTGCTCGTCTCATTGGACGACTTCCTAAGTTCTCTTCTGTCTCTGCATACATACGTGATGTGTTGCACTGGCTGCGTATCTCTCAGCGTATCTCATACCGCACTGCTGCTGTGGTTTCTCGCTGCGTTCTTGGCTGTGCTCCATCTTACTTGCGTGATCTTTGCCGCTCAGTATCTGACGTTGCAGCGCGTCGGGCACTTCGTTCTACGACGAGGGGTGAGCTCCTAGTTCCACGGGCACGCTTGGCTATTAAGCAGCGCCGTGCTTTTTCGGTTGTTGGACCTTCCACCTGGAATGACCTCCCGCTTAAGCTCCGCTCTTCACTTGTGAGCCAACCGGCAGGGTTCTACAAGTCCATCAAGTCTTTCTTTAGTCGTGGCTGGGCCGGGAGCGCTTCTGAGTAGTTTCTTGAAGAGGCGCTATATAAATGCTCTGGAATGAATGAATGAATATGACCAATTAATTAAAATAGCAAATACTGATCTAGAACTAATTAATGACTGGTTTAAAGCCAACAAACTCTCGCTTAACCTATCTAAAACAAATTACATCACCTTCAGGTCTAACAAAAAACCTGTTCCAACTCATGACAATGCTCTGAGAATTGAAAATAAGTTACAGTAAATCCTCAAGTGTCTTCATCTAAATTTCTAGGGGTTTACATTGACCAACGCTTAAAGTGGGACATACATGTACATATTGCTGAAATTGCTAAAAGAAAATATCTAAAAACACTGGAATAATATCTAGGCCTACTTCCAACCCACATACTCAAAAATCTATCTTTTACACTTATACATCCATATTTAAACTATTGCAATTTTTTCTGGACATCTACCTATGACACTCACTTACTAAGACTAAACATTAGGGTGATTCACGTCACCATGGGGAAAAATTATTTTTCCTGATTGATCGACATAGTAGATAATTTTGTTCCTTTGGTCTTTCTGAACAATTCAGCAAAATTTTACTGTAATCTATGAATGTTTACTGGTCGCTCAATGCCCTGAAATCTGAGAGGGTCTATTTGAAGAAACAGCGAAATTGCCATTGACGAGACACTGGAATGCAGGATTAGACAGTGTGAGAAAGAAAATTAAAAGCATTGTTTTAATACACTTTATGCTGAAATTGAAGTTGTTAAAATCTTCATTTCATAAATGTCATTTTTGTGAGAATCCCATTTTTCGAAGTATGATTTAAAAGATAATGAAAACTGGCTTTCAGCAGTTTATTCGTTTATGCGTCATTCTTATAGACCTAGCTGCAACAGAATATAGATAATGGCTTTATTTACTGCATTACAGCTAGCAGTGTAAATGGAAGAAAACTGTTGCACTTCTGCGACAAGGTTGAAGACTGAAGTCTCGTTAACTGGGAAACCAGAAGCAACCCTTCCTATTAATGTATTGCCTACAGGAGGCCACACACTATACACATTTCTCGTTTTTTATCATCACAAGGTTTTGAAGAAGACTGTCAGAGAGTTTGAATGCAATGATTATCAAGTTAATCTGAATTTGGAACAAGGCTAGAATTCTTACAGCATTTTAGTCGAAGATAGTGTAAAAGCAAAGGGTCTAGTGGAGGAGTATAATTTGATCAAGAAAAGTAAAAACAGGGACTCTGAGTCACAGAAAAGCCAGATGCATATGTTTAAAAGTGCATCTCATTTTTGATTTTGCCAATTAGCAAACTGAGCATGTTCTAAAAATTGATGAGAATAAGTGGTTTTTGGCAGATCAGCGAGAACCACGAAAGATGAGCATGGCTGATGACAAGGATCTTAGTAAGAAGGAGGCAAGAGTTGCAAAACACAAGATCAGACTTGAACCCAGGTAGAAGCATGAAATGCTAAGAAAATCAGCTGAAGGGTCTAGTTCAAGTAATCGGGCAACTAGGATTGCAAGAGCAGCAACGTGAATGATGACAAAGACGATAATGATGATGATGACGACGATGGAAACATGAATTTGCTGATGACGACGACGATGGAAACATGAATTTGGCTATGAAGTCAAGATCCCATTGTACAACAAAAAACAGTTGAATACCCCTCCTGAAGATTTACAAGAAGATACAGCAGACAAAAAACCTTACATTTTTCAAAGCAGAATCTGCATTGGATCACATAAACTTATCGGACTTCGCTATCTTGGTAGCTGCCATTACTTAAGCAAACTGTTAATATGCGGATGAAGGCCCATTGTAATTTTCAACTGTTCATTGCATGCAATCATCTGTCAGCAAGACTAGATTATCTTTCAAGAGACAATTACAAGGAAGTGATGGAATTGTGGAATTCGAGGAGAGACGGTCGATGATGGGATGTATCGTTTCAGACAGTCAGGTGCATTTGGCCACACGGATGACTAATGTCATTTATTGCTTGGAGACCAATATTTTATAGATCAATCTCAATTGACTGTCTCTGAGAGAAGAAATGTCACTGCATTCTGTTTATTTGCAAGTAATATAAACGTGAGAGCATGAAGAGCTAGTCCGTTGGCATCTGATACATCAGTTAATGACTTGCAGTTGAACAAGCAGATCAGGCAGCGGATAATTCCTGGTGAATAATTCTACAATAAAAGTCTACAATTATTGTAGACTTTTTAAAAAGACTTTTTAATCAATAGATGTTGTGAATGAATATCTGTTTTCTTGTGACTACCTCGAGTTACTAATCAATCTATGATTCATGCTACTCAACTTTATTGTGTGTGATATATCATAATGGCCATCGCCTCAATTTGTAACTTGAATACGACTGTATGGAAACTTTTGTGCTCATTGAGCGACCTCTAAAATACATTTGATTTAGAAAATTTTTATACAGAATTTATTCTGTACGCAAAAGGAACAAAATTAGCAACTATGCTCATTAACTGTCCCAAAAAATTTCTTTTGAATCACCCTACTAAACATACTACAGAAAAAAGCCATAAGAATCATTATTGCATCTCCTATCATCACCCACACTGACTCACTGTATTTGCAACTTAACCTCCTGAAAATATCTCAGATTAAATTTGCTCAAACTATTAAGCTTATATTTATGTAGGCTACCAATATGAGAATAACCTCATCCAACAAGCTTTCTCAGCCTACTTCAAACCAAACTTACTCGACAAGGCCATTAAAAAAATAGAGTCTACATAGGCATATTTGCCAGAACATACTGTGTACCCGAAAGTTTTCTATCAAATACCAGGGTCCCCTCATATGGAATAGCATACCAGAATGTGTTCGCGCAGCCATGAGTCTAGCTTCATTAAAATTAAAATCCGTGCACACGCAATAAAAAAATGTTAAATAACATTGCAATTATTCAATTCTTTTTGGTTTTATTGTCTTTCCTTTTACTTTAAGGCGCAGGGAAGCTACCTCGACACAGTTATTTCTGGGTTCCCAAGCTACTGCCACAGTGTTAATTACTTGTCATTACTAACATTTCTTAATATAATTTTGTAATTAGGCCCCATTCAGCGGGATTATTCCCTTCGGGTGAACCCATTGCTCCGTTATGTATGCAGTGATAATTGTATATGAAAAATGCTTATGCTTTGTGTTTAACTACTGTGAAATATTATTTGCTTTGTTCTTGGGATCACTAAACAAATTGAAATTGAAATTGAAATATGTCGGTCGCAAGTCGACCTTCGTCATTTTGACGGATAATTTCGTATAGGCGCAGAATTGTCTCAGTAAATTCGGCTTTGTTGGATTTTTCTGGTGTTAAGTTCGCGTGCTGGACCTATTCGTCGGTTTGCCAAAGATTTTGTGCGCTTGATGGTATTTTGTTCGCCTCTGCATCAGGCCCATTTTTCTGATGTAGCCTACGGTCGAGTATGAGCCATACGGTCCGTGTACGTGGCCTGTAGCCGAGTGTTTTAGTCTTGGTGGAGGACAACCTAGCGGGCGATTTGAGTGTCCTCGAACTTCAGTCGGTTAAAGCGTTTCAATCTATCTACCGACACTCGACGAATGCATTTTCTGTGTACTTTTTGTGCCTCTATGAATAACCGGACGGGCGTCATCTTCTACCAGTAAAGGACTGCTCGTCGGCATCGTCACCGCGTTTGCGAACGCTGTCACACGGCGGCGCTCTGCTCTATCGACGCAACTTGGCTCAGAGACTCTCAACATCCATGCCATTTTCAGCTGTCGATGGGAATCCTTTTGTTGGTTCCATGCGTGTGCGTTGATCCGCCATTGGTGTATTTTCTAGCTGATGTAATATTTCGTTCGTAATTACAGTATCATCATAATAGGCTAGCGTAGTGAGCGCCTCTGAGTAGGTCTCTTAAAGAGGCGCTATATAAATCCTCAAAAAGATTGAACGAATGAATGCATGAACGAAAGTTTCACAGTTTAATTATTTGATTTGAGGATAAATCAAAGGCTCCACTTGTAGTACTCACTTAGTTGCTTCCAATTGGGTTCGCTTGATGAAAACAGCTAGGTCATATTAAGTCAAACTCCCACCTCACGCAGAAAAACGAAGAGAGCACAATAATGTAGCAGTGCGTCGGAATAATGTTTTTGCTTTTGTTTACTCAAACAAATGGCGTTCGGTGTTACTGAATGAATTGCTAATGAATGAATAATTTGATATTAACGGGCCGGAGGTCAACATTTTTATCAGTCTATCGTTGTACTTATTGCTATATATTGGCCTACATTATTGTATGTGGAACAGAAAAACTTGCGATCAAAGTACTGTCGTATGCCAACTATTGATTTACTTATCTATTGTGAAGGAAGATAATGCATTGTGTGTACGTTCCGGTTGTCGCTTTGCGTTAAGGACTAGGCGAGTCTTGGATTAGAAGCTTGATCGATTCGAGAAATCAGACGGTAGCTGATAGGCTGCAACAATGACCAGCTTAAAGCGCCACTCGAAGGCCACCGCATTATTCACCAGCTTGGCACCGATCAATATTTGTACGCATGGTTTGCGCATATAAAAGACGAATATGGAAATTTTCTCCCAATTAACTGACTCTCCCGCCCAATCTAAAAACCGCCTTAAATGTCACGTGGGGTTGAAATGAAATAGGTTCCTAGTTTGAAAAAGATTCCCGGAAACAAAACTAAATCTTTGATGTAATACAGTCAAGAATGACAGAGCATAAAACTCAAATGCGAATGGAATTGTTGTTCATGGCTAAAAGGTTATTTGCTATTAACCGTCATATATTTAGCTTAATTTCTATTATGGAAATGTGTTGAATTAAAAAATAGTCTCCAGCCAAACTTTCCCATTCTGCTGCAGAGTCACATAGAAAACACACGCGCACTCTTCGTACTTCGCCATGTCAGACATGAAGTCGTATGCAGAAATTGATCAGGATGTTTTCCGTTAATCGTATCACAAATACATTCCCATGTAGAGAGTCTTGGCTCCTATACGAAGACGTTTGCTCTGTTTTTTAACGGCAGGTTTCGTGTTCATCTGGAAACGCCTTTACATCGTCACGCTATTCTGGCTCACAGATTCCTGCAGTTTTGATGATATCCTCCTGCAGCCTTGTAAAAGTGTCTTTTCACACAGATGGTTCTGACTCCGAAACAGGTTTTAGTCTCAATTACGATATCACTTCAGGTAAGCTATTTGAGATCATGATATGCAGATAATTGTTTACGAATGCTTATGTATTTATGAATATCAATTATCCAACCAATCTTTACGAGAATGTGAATAAATAGACTGGAAACATAATGAAAACACACGCAGAAGACGTTTCCACAATTATAGACTTAAATCATGATCCTATCTTTTCGATTATAAAAAGACGTAGTTTTATTTCATAAATCATAATTGAAAGATTTTGAAACTATATAGGCTATATTAGGCCTATTATCTTCTATTCTTTCTATGTGAGCGATTTTAGTCTTCACTCTGATGATCATTTGGTGTACAAGTCTCGATTTCTTTTAGCCGTCTGTACTTTCGTCGTTGCACTGGCTTGTTGTTCAGAAAAGAATCTCTTTCTAAGTGTGATTCGTGATTTATAAAGCGTTTAACTCTAGCTAACCAGAAGGAAGCATATTATTTTTTACGGTCATTAGCTATTCATTTTTGAGCAGACTCCATTGCAATCTATGACATTGTATTCCAAACATTTTCTCTCACGTTAGTCAGCGATTGAAAAGCATCCGAATTGTTATATCTGGTCAAAAGCGTCTCTGAGTAATATCGTTTGGGAGCTATATATTTTCGCTATCACAATTATTAAATAGTAACCATGCGCTAACTATGTAAATATAGAAATAAATAATACATGCATATATACCTAAGTGCGTACATAAACACATAAACACAAACACACATGCTTAAGGAGGAGGACAAAACTCATGTCGTATAATAAAATGTATTCTCAAGGTTAAAACAGTAAACTTATAAACTTATAAAACTAGTTCAGTTTCCTCACAAAGTCTCTTTCTTCGGAAGACAGCGTAAGATACACCTCGATTGGTTGCAAGGAACGCGAAACCGACTGCTATTTAATAAATAGTTAACTAATCTTACACTAACATAACTATACATGTGAAATTTAGCATATCTAACTTACATATCTCTAGTACAGGGTGGGCCAAAAAAAAGGAACCCCCTACGCATTTTTGCGAATATTTCCGCCAAAAGTAAGAATTTTTAAATCACGTTTTATAGGCTTAAAGGTAATTCATATCTACGTATAGTGGCCAAATTTCAAAGAAAATTTTCAAACAGAACAAAAGTTATATCACTTTTAGTGAGTCCACCCACTGTTTTTTGAGAGTTCAAAAACGAGACGCAACAAAAGGCAACTAAAAACGATTTTACTAAGTCACTTCTCAAATAATTGTTATCAAACAAACTTGATTATTGTTTCACAACTTGTGTTCAGTGTGTCCACCACCAGTATCCACACATGTTCTGAGTATTTTGTCAAGTTTTGATATCTTTGTTGATGGGCTCCAGAGGTTAATCTTCCCACATCAACTTCAATGCGACCTTCAATTCTCTTATCGTTTTTGGCTTTGGTCGCAGATTGTGGTATTTCTCCAGCGCAGCCACCCTCCCCCCTTACGTGTTTATCTATTTGTTGGAGTGCGGACAGATTTCGGCCTTCCGCTGCCTTTACGACGATCCCCTTTCATTAATGCAGCGGCATATTTTTTAACGTTAGGCCTACTCAGCTTCCACGTACTGTTTATCAAGTCAAACGGCGATTAGTGCTTTAGCTCAAAGACCCTGCTCATGAAGTGTCTGCATACGAATTTTGTCTGTCATTGACACCTTGCCCATTTTTATATTTTAGAAACTATTTCAATTTCATTTTATCAATAAAAAATTATTAATCTGAAAAATTCTTTATTTACCAACTTGATCGTCTTCTTGCTAAATGACGTCACAGTGACGTGCAGCTACGCTGGTACCCAGTTTCTTTTCTAAATAATATGTATCTGGCAATATCAAGTTTGTTTGTTAACAATTATTTGAGAAGTGACTTAGTAAAATCGTTTTTTGTTTCTTTTTGTTGTGTTACGTTTTTGAACCATCAAAAAACAGTGGGTGGACTCACTAAAAGTGATATAACTTTTGTTCTGTTTGAAATATTTTTATGAAATTTGGCCAATATACGTAGGTATGAATTACCTTTAAGCCTGTAAAACGTGATTAAAAAATTCTCACTTTTGGCAGAAATATTAGCAAAAATGCGTAGGGGGTTCCTTTTTTTTGGCCCACCCTGTATATCTGCAAAACAGGCCGAACGAAAAAAAGCCAAACTCTTCGTCAATCCTACTTTCTTAGGTTATAATTATACTAAGATAAGTCCTTACCGCCACATCTGTATAATGCACCCGTTAAGCATGACCCTGCTATACTAGAAATATAGTCTCAGTCTGCAGCTAGGAAAATGCATTCTACATAGTTTAGTGGTATCTTTAAATAAGAGATAAAGTCTCTCTCAATGCATTAGTATTCAGTGTCTGAGTACGGGTAGCATCAGGTAACAAGATATATATATATATATATATATATATATATATATATATATAATATACATAAAAAATATATAGGCCTATCAAAACTGTTGCCTGATGCAACCTGTACTCAGCTAGCACCAAACGTATCAAACAAATCACGTAAAAAATATATATATGTTATGGGTGTGCAATTATGCATACGTAGACTACATGGTGGAGCGATTGGAATCAAATCGTTATCGCGTATCAGTTGACTGTCTTTGAGTTGACGAACCCAGAACTCAGTCTATGCATAGTATGCAATGATAATTATTTTTTATGCCCTATAACTCACAAGCGAATGTGTATTATAGAGGGAATCAATACTTGGTTAGCAATTTACTTATCTAAGTTAGAAGTTCGTGTGTTATGACCGTAATTAAGGAATTTAACTTAACAATAGTAATTTGGTTTTACCTGTAATAGTTTAGAAAATATAACTTTTCACTTCGTAGGTTTAACCTTAGCTATTATAATAGACGCCTGTAACAATTAAATAGTTTAATTTTTTAATTTTATTTTAATTCAAATTAATTATTTCGCTTATTTCTCACAACGTCTTGTGAAACATTTTGAAAAATAATAACCTTTCACTCCGTAGGTTATACCTTAAATATGAACAAATTTATTAATTAAATATACTTTGATTTTTAGTTCTTGAAGACGAAATGCATCAGAGCCTAAAGCTGCAAGTTTTGATTCAAAGAGCTCTGCTTGGAGTAGCGGTTCTAACTGCAATCATCCTTCTG
Organism: Aporrectodea caliginosa; assembly: GCA_020284085.1. Lineage (NCBI taxonomy): Eukaryota > Metazoa > Annelida > Clitellata > Crassiclitellata > Lumbricidae > Aporrectodea > Aporrectodea caliginosa. The sequence goes on along the minus strand of JACEVL010000272.1, from coordinate 30,721 downwards.
ACCATTCTACTTTATCGCAGATGTCGTCAACAGGGAACATATATCAGTACGTAGTTCTTTAAGTCTCGTTGTATAGGTATCTCTGTTGCTTGCAATGGAGTACGAAGTATGCAAGTATCTCTCTATGCACGTATGTACTTATGTTTGTATTTATTTATATGCAGATTTGTATGTATGTATGTATTCATGTATCTGTGTATATGTTTATGTGTAGGCCTACTTGGTGTTAGTTGCAACAGATGGTTGCTATAATTATTAAGTTGAAACGTATGATTGATTCTGCGGTACCATGCATGGCGTGCCTTCTCTCGTCCCGCCTATGCGCCTCTTCGACAGCGCTCTTCGGTTTGGTATGCCAAGCTCGTGACCCTACACATGAGTGAAGGTGTCTCAAATTGTCGGCCATTGGGCGCTTGTCCTCCACTAACGCATTGATGCCATTGAATTTAACCCTACATTGGCTTCTCCATTCAAAAATTGTTATTCTCCTGTATAAATTCTGTCAAAACCGTTGAAAACGAAAAATAGAAAAAAGAAAGCTTCGGACAAGAACAAGAAAACATTTACTATGCACTTCTGCTTTTTAAGGGTCAGTATTCAGTAAAATCATATCATTATAATTTCGAGTAAATTGGTATGAATGGTTTCCTATCCGCTAACCCGACGCTTGAGAAGCCCTATCATCTGATTTTGCTTAAATTTTATCCAAATACCTAATTTTCGTAGCCTAATATGAATGTGCGTGATTTATTTGGATTGACCCGTTACTGTAGGTCAGTTGAGAAGGAGAGTGATTTCGAGAGCGTGGGTAAGTGACTGTCTGGTTGGTTGGTTGATTGATCGATTGATTAGTTAGTGAGCTAGGCAGTTAGTTGCGTGGCTATTTATTTATTTAGTTAATGAATTAAACTGAAAACGAAATACAAGCAGGTAAATTTATGAAATTCCAGAAAGACAATTATCTAGCTTCCTGTCTTTTATCGGATGTGGAAAGGCAACTGAGTGATGTTTAGACGCAGTTTTTATTTTACAACTCTTCAGCTGCAGATGTTGGTCACGAATTCGATGGTTACGAACACGAACTCCATCCAAGACAATGGAAGCTGGAAGGACGTCGTCGTTGCTCAATTGAAAATGATAATCAATTTGTTCTCGGTAATCGAAAAATCAGAAAATGATCTTGGTGCCATTTGTCAGATCTCGGTAATCGAAAAATCAGAAAATGATCTTGGTACCATTTGTCAGATCCCGGTAATCGAAAAATCAGAAAATGATCTTGGTACCATTTGTCAGATCCCGGTAATCGAAAAATCAGAAAATGATCTTGGTACAATTTGTCAGATCCCGGTTATCGAAAAATCAGAAAGTGATCTGGATACCATTTGTCAGATCCCTGTAATCGATAAATAGCTCTGATCTACTTCCGCGATATCGATTGCACCATTTCAAGTATTCTCTATCTTTCCTCAGCAATGCGCTACCATTTCTGCTTGACGAATAATCTATCAATTTGGTTTTGTGGACGATTTATACTTAACCTAAGTCATATTATAATGCTATTACACCAGGTCATTTATGCGGAACCTAATTACCTTAAAGAGCTCTACGACATTTACGTCATCGTCCATCTAACCATTTTATATTATCACTTGTATCAGCAATGTGCTTACGTTTTATACTCTTCGCGAATCATCCAACTATTTTTGTGTGGGACGATTTATATTTAATCTAAATCATGTTTTAATTCTATTATACCGGATATTAATGAGAAACTTTAAAACCTAAAATAGCTGTAGGCCTACCAGATAATAGGCCTTCGTTATCGAGAGAGCCGCCATTTAGTATTGAAATTTGTCAAGCAATGCGCTTACGTTTATACTTTTGACGAATCAACTAACTATTTTTGTATGAGACGATTTATATTAATCTAAATCATGCAATACATATATTTTTTGAGGAATTTTTAACCTAACATTGCTCTGCTAGCAACGTTACTGAGTAACTGTAGGCCTAATCATTTGAGCTTTCAGAACTTGTATTTGCAATGTAATGACGTCTATGCTTGAAGAATTATCAAACTATAAGTAATTGTAACATTTATCAAACTTCTTTTTGTTTCTTGGACGATTTATATCTTAATCCAAATCATGTTAGAAATCCATTACACCGGACATTTACGAGGAACACTGAAACCTAGAAAAACTGTAATACATTTGCGTCATCGATTGCCATACAACTATTTTTACAAGTCGTTTTTCTTTAGTCGTGTTTTGGGCTTTTGCTGGGAACTCTCCTGGGATGGTTTCTCGAATGGGCGCTATATAAATTCTCAGAATGAATGAATGAATTTATTGATATTTGCATCAGCAATGCGCTAACTGCTCTGCTTGAAGAATCTTCCAACTGTTTTGTATTGGGGACGATTTATATCTAAATCATGCTATACTGATGATAATACAGACCAGTTATGATGAACTTTTAGATAAAATCAGAATACCGTAGCCCGAATAGCCTACATTTATGTTGAGAGCCATGCTACTATTTTAGATTTTGACATTTGTATTAGGGATGCACAACATTTAACTTTTATAATATTCTTGATGAATTATCGAAATATTTTGTTTATTGAATGATTTGTATTAATCTAAATCATGCTATAAATATATTATACCGGAAATTTATGAGGAACGTGACAACCAAAAATGGCTATACTACTCTTACGCTAACGTGTGGATATAGCTACAACCATTTCGTGTATTGATATTTGAATCAGCAATCTGCATAGGTTTATACTCTTGACAAATCAGGGAATTATTTTTGTCTAGGACGATTTATATTTAATCTAAATCATTTTGTGAATCTATTATACCGAACATTTACGAGGAACAATAAAACACAAAATAGCTCTGTTATACATGTATACGTTATCCCAGCTATAACATCCATTTATGTGTGTGTTGAAACTTGTATTAACAACGATCTAACGTTTCTGGCTGAAGACTGGTCCAAAAGTTTTGTTTCTGCGAGGATTTATAATTAGCTAAGATAAATACTATAGACATTATATGTTTACACATTTGAATGAAGAAACATTGATTGAATTATGGTTCTTGTTAGTTAAGGTTTTAATTCTGAATATTTTTATTCATTTTGAAGTATTTGAAGACTGTTATGTTAATCTCTCGTCTTTTCAAACAAATTTGCTATCAAATAGATGACCGTATCAAGCGGACTTCGGTCCCTTGTCGGTCTGCCCGATGTAGGCCTACTCTTGAAACATATTAGTAGACATCATTAGACTATGCAATGTTTATTTTTTGGAGGAATAAATTAAATTAAATTTTTAAAAATGAAGATTTATGAATGCATGCATCTCCAACAGCCGCTTCGTATTTATAGCACTAGGGCGAGCGTTTGTCAGTGGCGGTGGACCGAATCGCCTGACGTTGTTCCTCGTAATCGTAATCTCAACATTTATGAAGCGCTACTGTAAAGCTAAACGCAGGTCACCAGCTTATTCACGAGCGCTACATCGTATCAAAGATCGATGTCCATTGGAGGTGCGAGTCCCGTTGCGAAATAGACTAGTGAGAGAGTTCTGTGGCTGCTCAGCCGGATTAGGTTGAAAACGAGAAAGAGGCGGATCGGATGGATTAGGTTGGAAGTTCCTTAGGAGGCGAGATTAGGAATTGAAAGTCTGTGGGGTGATGAGTAAAGGAACCTGAGGCAGATGGCGGTGAGTAATTGGCGGTATTGATGGAGGAAGTGAGAATATGAGGAATTCAGAGAAAGTTCGTTCCACAGGCGAGAGGCAGTGTTAATTACAGATCCGTTGGAGAATTTGAGGCGAGAACTTGGGGGATGAAAGAGATCGAGATAAGAGGAGGATCGGGTATAGCGGGGTGGCAGGATGGTGAAGAGTTCTTGAAGGTTTATACCGTGGTTGCATTTCTTGGTTAGTGCCTCCGATTCACAATTTTGAGCGACCTTACCCGATAACAAGTTTTGTAGTAGGCTTAAAATATTGCTGATAATAATAATAGGGCCTAATAATTATAGTAATAAATATAATTGGACTTTGAAGTGGTTGCGCTCCGGAATTTTCATCGAGCGTAGCATAAGCTGTCAACACAGGATGGGAATCCACTGGTTGAGATCTGTGTGAGGGCGAGACAGCCACCACTGGTTACTTTTTAATTGTCTAAGCGTTGCTTGCTTATTGCAATAGGCCTACTTTCATTTCTTAGTCAGATTTATTAAAATCGTGTCGTTTACAGTGGAGTAGGGCCTACTAGATGGAAAATATGATCAATTTCTTTTGAAGCGGTGCTGTAGGCCTACGCTGTGTCCCGATGAAAAGTAGAAACCAAGAAAAAGTGTCATAACTCGGTCAAAACTTTTAGTATTTGCCTCAAATTTTAAACACAAAAACAGTAGTTACTATTACCACATCAAATCTGTAACGCCGTTTGGAAATGTTGGTGATTTTGTTTATTTTATGAATGTTTGAGATGCAGTACTGAAAAAAGGAAATTTCCAACATACAAGAACCATAAGGAAGTGAAGTTCTGGTGTTCAAAATGTCTCCTAGTCCTTGTTCAAGGACACACGACCGTAGACGTGGACGCCACTGTTTGATGGCCCGGTCGATGATCACGTGGTCAAACAGCTGCCTCAAGTACAAGATTATCATCAATCAAATCAAAGTTTGTGTAGTCTATAGTTATAACAGACTCTTTAAAATCAGATTAGTCACTTGTGAATGGTAGAACATCGCAAATGCAGCAGCAACACAACTTAATGTCAGCAACCATATGGGTATCAATGGGTAGGTAATAACAATTAGAGTGAAAAACACAACGACATATCGAACAGGTAACAGAATTAGCTGATCTTTCAACAACCGCCTTAAGCACACGACTCATGATAGGCTGAAGGTAAGATAGACGCTGTTCTCATTCAATTAATGTACAGTAATAACAATGTGGGTCAATCTAATGATGCTCGAGCAGCGTTAAACCAAGGACGACAAAGGGAGGGAGTGTAGCGCACCTTATACAATCAAGTAATTAACGAGTGTCTGAATAAGAGGCAAACTATATCAACACCAGGATAAACAAAGCAAATCATGCCATAGCAATTTCATCAAGAGCAAAAGACGTCAGAACAAAGTCAAAAAAACAGAAAATATTATCGACATCGCGATGAACAAAACCAAAACAAAACGTAGGGCCTCGTTGGCCTACCATAGTAAATAGGCTACATCATATGCAATATGAAACAACATAAAAATGAAGAGTGCGCCATCTAGTAGGCCCTACTCTACTGTGCGCTAAAGACTAGAGTCATTAACAGATGGTTGAAGAAGAACAGTCAATAGCAATAAGTATAACGATAGCCTCATGAAAATGTTGACTTCCGGCCCGTTAATATCAAATTATTCATTCATTAGAAATTATTCAGTAATACTGAACGCCATTTGTATGAGTAAACAAAAACAAAACATTATTCTCACGCACTGCTACATTATTGTGCTCACTTTGCTTTTCTATGTGAGGCGGGAGTTTGACTTATGTCCGACCTGTTTTCATCAAGTGAACCAAGTGAGTACTACAAGTACAGCTTTTGATTTATCGTCAAAATCAACATACATCAACTGCTAAACTTTCATTTATTCTTTCACTCATTCATTCGTCTTGAGAATTTATGTAGCGCCTCCTAAATATCTACTCAAAGTCTCTCCCTGCGCTAGCCTATTATGATTGTGGTGTAATTATAACGAACGAATATTTTACATCAGTTAGCAAAACAATGCACTGCAAGCTAGAAGAGACACCACTGGCGGGTCAACGCACACGCGTGGAACCAACCAACGGATTCCCATCGACAACTGAAGATGGCATGGATGTTCAGGGTCTCTGAGCCAAGTTGCGTCGATAGAGTAGAGCGACGACAGGTGACAGCGTTCGCAAACACGGTGATGATACCGGCGACCAGTCCCTCTCTGGTAGGAGATGACGCACGTCCGGTTATTCATAGAGGCACAAGGAGTACCCAGAGAAGGTATTAGTCGTGTGTCGGTAGGTAGATTGAAGCGCCCCAGCGACTGAAGTTCTGGGTCATTCCAGTCTCCCGCTTCGGTTGTCCTCCACCAAGACGAAAACACTCGGCTACAGGCGGCGTATACACGGTCCGTATGGCTAAAGCTCGATCGTACATCACAAGGATGGGCCTTATGCTGCCACATGGCGACAAAGGTGACTTTCGAACATAATACCATCAAACCACAAAATCTTTGGCAAACCGACGAATAAGTCCAGCACGGAACTTAGCACCAGGAAATTCCAACAAGGTCGATGTTACTGTCTCCGCTTGCTATATGACATTGTACTCTCTATTAGGCCTATATAATGTATAGTAAGTCCCCCCTGTTATGAGTCTAGTATGTCTACCTCCAGATGGGTAAATAAAGGGGACAGGGAGAGCTCATTGTATATGGTTGAGAGCTCATTGTTCAATAATTCGTTGCCGAGTTGACAGTCGGACAGTTCAGTTAATATTAATCGTGAAGTTAATAAGAATTTGAACTGTTGAAACGTCTTCGTGTCTTCTTCTCATCTCAGTGACTGTGCATCGACGGTGACGTCAAGAAAAACCCTCTGCCAGAACGGAGAGGTCGAACATCGTGGACATAAGAAGGAGGATTCCGAACTCGCCATCCAGGATACCAGACGAAGAAGACAGAGAAGGATCCACAGAACAGATCCCTGCCAAACCTCGAGAAAAATGCTCCGGGGTTTGTCGCAGAAGAACTCAAGAAGAAGAAGAAGAAGAAGAAGAAGAAGAAAGAAGAAGAAGAAGAAGAAGAAGAAGAAAGAAGAAGAAGAAGAAGAAGAAGAAGAAGAAGAAGAAGAAAGAAGAAGAAGAAGAAGAAAGAAGAAGAAGAAGAAGAAGAAGAGGAAGAAGAAGAAGAAGAGGAAGAGGAAGAGGGAAGAGGAAGAGGAAGAGGAAGAGGAAGAGGAAGAGGGAAGAGGAAGAGGAAGAGGAAAGAGGAAGAGAGGAAGAGGAAGAGGAAGAGGAAGAGGAAGAGGAAGAGGAAGAGGAGAAGAGGAAGGAAGAGGAAGAGGAAGAGGAAGAGGAAGAGGAAGAGGAAGAGGAAGAGGAAGAGAAGAGGAAGAGGAAGAGGAAGAGGAAGAAAAGAGGAAGAGGAAGAGGAAGAGGAAGAGGAAGAGGAAGAGGAAGAGGAAGAGGAAGAGGAAGAGGAAGAGGAAGAGGAAGAGGAAGAGGAAGAGGAAGAGGAAGGAAGGAAGAGGAAGAGGAAGAGAAGAGGAAGAGGAAGAAGGAAGAGGAAGAGGAAGAGGAAGAGGAGAAGAGGAAGAGGAAGAGGAAGAGGAAGAGGAAGAGGAAGAGGAAGAGGAAGAGGAAGAGGAAAGAGGAAGAGGAAGAGGAAGAGGAAGAGGAAGAGGAGAGGAAGAAGAAGAGGAAGAGAAGAGGAAGAGAAGAAGAAGGCTCTCCGGGGTTTGCCACAATTTAATTAGTTTTCCATGCTGCCTATGCAGATTAGTGCAAGGACTTCGGTTGTACCTGTTTTTGTCGGAAATTATATCACATAGCGACTAGGAGAAACGTTTCTCTCTGATTGTGAAGATTTTTCAAGTCTTATTATAGCAAAGCAACGTTCGATTATGTACATCACTCTAATGCAATTAACTATTTTCACTATAATTATAGGTCTACAGTACACACGTTTATCTCAGTCCATCGAGAACGTAAAACCGCAGAGCACAGCGTCAAACCCTCTTACTCGCACCAGAGTTCAACATGAACTTCCACGCTTCAACTGAGCTTCTTCCCGCCTGTCCCACGGCACTACACTTCTGGTGGACCACCTGCCCCGCTCAATAATTGGTCACAATTATACCTAGCCTACATATTGCACAACTAGGCGCACACTCCAAAGTGCCTATTCGCAGGTGCAAATGGCCTAGCCGCTCATTCACAGTCGCTAATTATTCGTCACACTGATCATGGACTCGTGTCATTGTCCTAGGTCGGGGGCGTCTCTGATGTTGCGCTGTACAAATGTGCAAATAGAATTTCAATGCAAGTAAAGTAGAAGAGAAAGGGCATTATATAGAGACAAACAGATTTCATGCTTGCAAAGTTGTACCTGTTTTTGTTGGAAAAATTTTCATGCTCATGGAAATCCCAACGATCAGAAATACATTTTAATTCAAGCCAAGGAATTTCTAGTTTCTGCGGTCGGCGAAAGAGAAAGCGGATGCTGAAAGCACACAGTAAAACCTTAATATGTTACCTGTAAACGGGCGGATAATTAGGCTAAATTCTGCTCAGGTCAACGAAAACATTAAGCAAGTAACTGTCCATGCATATCATAGGTGGACAGAAAGTTTTGTGAATAGAATGAAGAGGGTAGAGATGCAGTCTACAGAACAGTTTAATAATTGCCGTTACGTATTGAGTTCAATCGTTTGAATATACATTCCATCACTCTCTCGATTGACCTAATTCAACAATTTTGTGTCTCATATGGGGTGAGTGATGGGAAATTGGGACACTTAAGGGAATGACGTGCAGTCGTGGAGTCGATATATTAAAACAGACCAAATTAAATGCATATACAGACAGTTTAGACTGTGTCTGATTCCAGGAGCTGCTAAAGTGGGACAAAATAGCTATTAAAGTGGTCCATAACTTGATGTTGCTTAGGAAGGCACGACAATTTATATTTTCTTCGGAAAACGGTAAAGTGGTCCACTATATGCTACTAAAGTGGTCCAACACTGATAGGCTCTATGAGCATCAAAACTTAAAGGCCTATAGGCCTATTTAACATACAAAAAGATAGTCAATGATAACTTAAGGCTAGAAGGTAAGTTGTTGTGCACAGAGAACACAAAAAATCATCATCTAAAATTCCATTTATCTCCCCACATGGCTCGTGGCACCACAGAAAACAGCGGCTGCATTGTATCCAAGACTGTGCGAGTTTCTTGTGGGCTTTACTGTTCCCGACAACACTACACTCGTAGCAAGTGGAGGGCTCATTTTTAGGCCTATAGTCGGTCCCAGCTTTCTTTTTTGCTTTCTTGTTTTTCGGCTTAAGACTTAACTTAACTTCCCTTCATGAAATTCCTTTATGGCCTTCTCCGTGCGAACAGGATCCCAATTGTTCAATTTGCGCTTCTGATTCTTCTTACTTGGGTTACTTCTAGAGTCATGCCTTTTATCAAGCACTCTTCCCATCTAAAACAATCAACGTAATCGTAATCGAGGATTTACATAGTCTTATATTATTCAACAGGCCTATCAACACGTAGGCTATGCTTAGTTCAGCTGGAATAGGCTGTCCCACTTTAGCAGCAGATCGCTGTCCCACTTTGACAACACAGCTGTCGCTAAAGTGGGACACCTATACACCAGCAGGCTTCGTAAATGCATGTTGACATTTGGTGATAAAAACCGTTGCTGGTAGTTCATTTCGTCAGTATATTTCAACATAAATTGCATTCAATATAATTATTTATCGTTAGTGTCGACAAGGGCCTTAGCAAGTTAATGTTATCAAAATTATGTCATACCGCAAATTCGCTAACTTTCGAAAATCGAATGTTACACGCACAACCAAAGGCCATTAAATACTTGCAATAAAACGTGTGTATGCACATATTAATGACCTCTCGTATATTGCCATAGACTATGTATTTTTAGATTTTGGATGTATTGGACATAATACGCATGTAAGCCTCACTAGCTTAGCTGTCCCACTATAGTGGCCTGTCCCACTTTCCCATCACCCACCCTGCAAGTTAGCAACGATACTTTATGTGAGTTTTAGATTTTCAGATGACTTTGATTCATTACTGGCTAATAGAGTGACATGGGCAAGTTGCTCGTGTCTTGCCTCTGTGTCTAAAACGATGAAGCAATGAATTCCAATCATGACTAGTTATTTTATTCTCTTACCGATGAACACTATTAAATAACTATGTTTCTTGTTGTGATTGTTTGAAGACGAGAGAATACACGATGTCTCAATCAACTTCAACAGATGAATGTATGTCCATTCTTAAAGATATCATCATGATTGTCCTTGTATGGAATCCTTCGTTAGAAAAGATATTTGCATGCACGCAACTTACTACGAATTGACTTTAACCCTTGGGCTACCAAGGGGGTGGTTGCCCCCTCCTAGGTTTTTTTCATCTTAAACTTTTTCAGTATGGAATCAAAAATTGACCTTTTAGGTAGCTGTAGGGGGTTCATTTACACACGTTTTGAGGTAAAATGTGAGATGATATCTCACACCGTTCAAAAGTTATACCCAATATACCCGAGGTACCAGGGGTGGATACCACCCCCTAGATTTTCGACTATATCTTATCCGTCATTTAACATTAAGCGACACAAATTATACCATTCTATAGAGAGAATGTGGGGGTACATTTCTATGGTCACTGAGTTGACCTGAGACAACCGGAAGTGCTCAAAAAAATAAATTAAAATATATGAAAATAGGTTACACTGTCACACATTTTTCATGTTTTTTCGATTATAACGTATTCATAATTTATTTTTGAAGAGAAATAAATTATGCCGTTGCATAGAGGACATGTAGGGCTATTTTTTCATACTGATTAATTTGTTTTTTGATGACCGGAAGTGTTAAAAATAAATAATAATACGCGTAATATGCGTGAAAAATGGCTGAATGGAAGCACTCCCCTTAGTTTTTGTCTGTAGCGTATTCGTTTGTCTTCCTGGAAGAGAAACAAAAGATATCATTCTTTAGAGGGAATGCAGGGTTTCATTTGCATACCTACATCTTTGTCTTTTGAATACCGGAAGTAATCAAAATAAATAATAATACGCGTAATCTGTGTGAAAATGGCTGAATACGGCATTACAACGTAAACCGATATTATGTATGGATATATATGTATGGATGTACATTTATACTATATAAACATGTGTAGGGATGATTGTGTGTATCTTTTATACATAGCTCAGTTTCAAAACACACATAATCTTATATTTGTTTATCCAAAAAGTACAAAATGTACGCAATAATATAAAATATCACTAATTAATGGGTTTCATTGTTAAAAGTGATGTAATTTCGAGGTGCATTCACATAATGTACAACTAAATATACCATTCTGTGCAGAAATGAATGCTGAATCCATTGCTATATTACAAGTTATGATATGTGAAACCAAACACGAAATCCAGGGGTGGTAACCACCCCCCCTTGGTAGTCCGTGTTACAAAAAAAGCTTGGTAGCCCTAGGGTTAATCAATCAGCCGTTTATTGAATCAACAACAGCACAATTAATTAACAATCAGTCATTTAAAAAAAAAAATGTTAATCTGCTGATGCCGTCAACAGGACAGCCCTAAAGGATAAAATAATCCGCTTATTGCAGGGCTGCCCCTTTTCCATATTACATTTACTGATGGCAAGACGATTTTTATGATCATATAGTTTTAGAAAATTCTATTTAAATAACAATGTTAGGGCTAAATCATAGCCAAATAACTAAATAACAGAACATTGCAGTACAAGATTTAAAACAAACAAATAAAATCAAAACAAAACAGATTATAATGTTCACAGTTGTACATTATAAACAATCTTAACTAAAATACAATCTATCGAGTCATATTTTTTTATGTGTTCAATAGATAATGTTTCAGTTGAGCTTTAAATTGAGCCATGTGTAATATATTTATTAAATTCGGAGGAAGAGAATCCCAAAGTGGTGGACCTGAGCATTTAATTGAAAACTGCTTAGTCCTGGTTCGTGTCTCTGGGGTTCGATATTTACAGGATGCTCTAGTATCATGTCCATGGATAGCTATACCCTTAAGGAAATATTTATTAAACAGTGATGGAAGAAGCCCATAATGATAACAGTACATGAATAGTCCAATTTGATATTTTGTAATATCATTCAATTTCAGAATATTGTGCTCTTTAAATATTAATTTTGTACTATCAGACCATCCCAGTAAGCAAGTCACACGTATGGCACGTTTATGGAGAGTCTCAAGGCGTTTTAATCTAGAGGAGTAGTTTGAGCCCCAGCAGATATTACAGTATGATAAGTAAGGAAAAAACAGCGTGTAGTATAATTGTCGGAGAACAGGTTTAGTCAGATAATGCTTAATTCGTGACAGAACACTTATATTTTTGCTAATTTCTTTGATACATGTGTGATATGCTCATTCCATTGCAGATGCCGATCTACATAAACACCAAGAAATTTGGTGCATTCAGTTTGCACTATTTCCCTGTTATCTATCATAATTTCCATTGCTTGTTGGGGAGCTGGTTTACGGTGACCACGGAACAGTATATAACATGTCTTGTCCAGATTGAGTGAAAGTTTATTGGCTTTAAACCAGTTTGATATTACTTCAAGTTCCTTATTTACTTTCTGCTGTAATACATCTATTGATTTATCAGTAAAAAAGACATTGCTGTCATCAGCAAATAGTATGAAATCAGTTTTATCAGCAATCTGAGGTAAGTCATTTATATAGATCAAGAACAGTAATGGCCCCAATATAGATCCCTGCGGTACTCCACACCGAATGGTTTTAATGTTAATATGTTTATGTTTATATATCTTAATGTTAATATGTTATGGTTTCTTGCAATTGCTTAATTCTGTGCTATAATCAGATGTTGTCACTTGTGTCAGTTCGAGATATTCTACTGACAGCCGATCTGATCCTGATCAGTATTGTTCTTTGAGCTTTAGGCTCTGAAGGAGGATGAATATATTATAAGCTGCCCAGTCTGCTCTTGATGCCGGTACTGCAGAGTCTACTGAAGCTAATCAGACAGAATCGGACTAAATGCTAAGTTTGATGGGGGAAATGACACGAGGCAATGCAGATCACGAGGTGATGGCATCGGTATTCACTGAGTCAGATGCTTCTAGACAGATACAATTCATGGTTTAACACAACAACTGTCTTTCATTAATCAAACTAGCTACATCATGAACAGCCTCAATGACGCCTTTGATTACTCTTTGTCCTAAACATGCAATATTATTATTATAGGCCTAATAAAATTTGTAACGCGTGCACGGTTACACCAAAATGTGAATCTTAGGCGCGGATATGTGGAAAAAGATGCAGTTACATGCTTCTTAATAATTTTGATTCCTTCAAAATGTTAACTTTAACCAAACGGATTTTTAAAACGACATCTTAGGGCTTAAACCTATGATCTCCAAAGCAAGTGCACAATTTATATAATGTAGGCTTACGTATGTATCCATTATCTGTAAAGACTCAAGTTTGACTTCAATCATGCCCTTGCCCTTGCTATCAGTTCTACAAAGCTAAATTTTGTGGTCTTTCGACGTGCATCACGTTACTACATGCTAGAAATACTGCGTTGGCTAAGATTGCATTGTAAAATGCAGTAGGCCTACTCGTCGTGTGCTTCCAGATTACATTACAATTTATGTTCCTGTCTCGAATCAATTATTATGCATCTAGCAGCTCATAGGACCTGGTCTTGTCGCGTTGCCGTGGGGTGGGGCATAATGACTTCTAATGCATTGGGACTATCTTCCTCAGCCGTAGGCTACTTTTGCGACAGAGGCAACTCAACAACCATTTTCAACTCGATTTAAACGACGGCAGTTTAGATTTGTTAAATAATAATGTTTAACGCTCTTTTGGATTTGAAATGTCGCTACAAAGGCAACCCTATACATACAAGGTGGCCCAATAAAAAATGTCCCACCGGATAAAATGCAATTTATCCGCAAACAATTGAGATTTTTATACTAAAATTTCAGGATTAACAGAGGAATACTTTCTAAACAATCCTCGAAAATTTAACCAAACAATCTTCATAGCTTCAAAGTTACAGCTGTTTAAATATTGTATTTTCAAATTTCCGAAGAAAAATGGACAGTCACTTGCCTTATACAATGTCAAATTAAATCATATTTCATTACGAAATCAGAAATCTGTTGAGCAGTTTATCTCAAGGCATGTTCAAAATGACCACCCCTAGCTTTCACACAAGCTCGAAGTCTTTTGTGAAGCTCAGTATGGCCTTGTTGATTGAGTCCTGCGGCAGCTGGTCTCACATTAGCTGCAAGACTTTTTCAGCTCGTCAATGTTCTTCGGTTTGTGACGAAATGTCTGGAGAGTTTGGTGGCCATTCATCTTTGCCAATGAATTCACTGCAGTTGGTGGCCATAAAGCCTTGAGCCAACCTTGCCGTATGAGCAGGCGCACCATACTGCTGGAAAATGAAACCAGACGTTGCAGTCTTCAATGAGTCTACAACTCTACATGTAATAAACACATGAATGCATGCATACATACATATTTTTGTCATTACTGTAGTCCAGACTAGTCAAAACATACAATACGCGTAACGAAGTTTGTAGTAGACTCGAATTTGCATCGATTATTAAGACTAATACGCTTTGAATTTTTTTATGTTTAAACAGAAAATGATCGACAACCTTCAAAAACAGCGGTAAGAATGCCAGATTTTACCAAACTAATTTTTAAAACTTCCACCAGCAATTTTTGCGAGAGCAACATCTATTTAACTTTTAATATGGTCAGATTTCAGCTTGTTGCAGAGTGGCATACTAATGAAATACAAACCTAATGGAAGTTATCGTTTTCTTAGTATCAGTCACTGCAAAATTATAAAAATTCTCTGCCGATGTGTAGGTCAAGATCGAGCAAAATGCACTGAATTTAAAATAATTATGCTAAAAACTTCTCATAATTCGAATAGACGCAGTAGGCTTTTTTCTTTTTCTCGTGATTACGCAATACTGGAAACATTGAAGGTACATTGCAATTGCTATCAAACTGAATGCATTCGTATTTTGTGCATTATGAAACACTTAGGAATCTTTGCCTTTTCAGCTAAATAAACTTCTACTGAGGTCGCAGAAAAGGCGTTTCTGCATTGGTTACTGAAATCTTCACTAAGCCAGAGAGACGACGACGTCATCAGAGCGTTGGCTTCAGCCGACTTCTGTTGGTTTCAACGAATAGGAAATAGAAAATATAAGAAGCGAATTCGGCAGCAGATGATATTGCCTAAAGCCGTTATAAATTTGGATTGTCATGAATGCTTGCTTTTAAACAGAAAATGGGAGCACGGGTTCAAGTTTTCGAATTTTGATAGTTATCTGTAATTCTCTCAATCAAACATTTTCTGTAGCGTGGATTTGCGAAATCCTAGTGAAAACCAGCAATGTAGGCCTACTTAGCTCATTCTCCATATGGAATACTTTAATAGATTCATACACAACTTAGGCATTTGGCGTATAAAATTGAAATGCATAATTGTTATGTCTAAGAAACTTTTGAATGGAGACCTCAGCACTAACTTTTTACAGGCAAAAGAAGATTTTCCATTTGAGCAAGAAGCGGAGATGGGTCGATATATTTATATACAACACCTTTAAGCTGTGTAATAAATGCGTGCCATTTAATGGAACAATAAAGAATGAACAGCAGGCGCACAGAGAAAAACGGATTTTATAATTCTAAATTCGAATTTTTTGGAAATCGCAAAGGCTTTTGACATTAGAGGAATTAGCCAAAACATTTGCACATGCAACTGGAAACTTATTTATTAGGTAATTATAGTTTCGGCGTCAATTGCCTGATTGCTGTTTTCTAGTTGAAACATCCTCTTCTTAAATTAATCACTTCTGTCAAAATTCAAAGTCAACAAGCGAACAGGTTTCACTTAAGACTAGAATAGTTTCGCTGCTGAAGATATATTGCAGTGTAGCAAAGCTGTTTGTACTGTAAAGTATTGATATTATTGGTCCTTTTAGAATTCATGTCAACACCAAAAGAAGGTTTACAGTCATTAGAAACAACCGAAAATCTAACCTGAAAAATATTCAGCCGAATGACGAGTTAGTCACTTCGCTGTTGTCGCTCGAGTGCATAACGGAAGCGCAAAGCCACTTAATTCGACAACAACGATCAATCCGCGATAAAAACACTGAGCTTTTGTCCATCATAAGATGGAACTACTTCTATGGGAGTCATTTACAGACCATCTGGTCATAATCTGGATGAGTTTAGTAATGAGGTTGACTCTCTGCTCTCTGAGATCCTTAAAAGAAATAAAGAAGTACTTTTATTAGGTGACTTTAATATCGATCTTTTAAAGGTTAATAACCATAAGGCCACTACTAACTTCTACAACTGCATGACTGCCCACCACTTTCTACCTGTTATAACAAGGCCTACTAGAATCACCTCTCACTCATCTACGCTTATGATAATATTTTCACTAATGCTTGGCCTAAGTTAATCGACTCCTCAATTATTGCCTCTGACATTTCTGATCATTTACCTATTTTGGCCCGTTTTGACTATGAGTCTCTGCAGCTTAAGAATACATCCTTTGGAGACCACCGAATTATTACTGATGCTAAGATTGACTCCTTTCGTGAATCTCTCGATCTCATTGACTGGTCCTCAGTTATGGATGCTTGCGCTAGTGGTGATGCAAATAGGGCTTACGATTTATTTATGTTGCGTTATAAGAAAGCGTATGATGACTCCTTCCCTCTTGCCTCTAAAAACACCAGAGGTAGACCTACCCTTAAGCAACCATGGATGACTCGTGGTCTATTAAAATCTAGTAAAAAGAAATCCTCACTGTACCTGAAATACTTAAAAATCCAACTGATGCTAACAGAAGTAAATTTATAACCTATAGAAATAAATTCAAAACCATTCGGATTAAGGCTGAAAGAAATTACTATGCAGCTGAATTCTGTAAATGTAGTGATAACCTTAAAAGAACCTGGAGTCTTATCCGCTCTCTAGCTGGTATGAGAGGCCATGAAACTAAGATTGACTCTCTATTAGTTAATGGGGAAAGGATAACAAACCCTGCAATGATGGCTAACAAATTTAACAATTATTTTACAGGTATTGCACAATCACTAGCTGCAAAAATTTCTGATTCCCCTACCTCCTTTGAAAAATACATGAACCCACCCCTTCCTAATTGCTTTGGACTTAGCGAAACATCTCCTGAAGAAATCCTGAATCTGAGCCATTCTATTCATCTGTCACATAGTAAAGGAGTTGATGATATTAATCCCTATATTGCAATTCCTACTTTGGCTAGTATTGCTAAGCCATTGGCTAAAATAATTAATTGCTCTTTTACTTCAGGCATTGTACCCCAAGCCATAAAAATTGCAAAAGTTGTCCCAGTCTTTAAGAAAGGAGGGAAAGATGAAGTATCTAATTATAGACCCATCTCTGTTCTCCCCTTATTTTCTAAATTTTTTGAAAAATTAATGTATGAACGTTTTAGTAATTTTATTACAAAAGCTAATATCCTATTCCCATCTCAACATGGTTTCCAATCTGGACACTCCACTTTCATGCCCCTACTGAGTATGCAAGATAAGATTTCCAATGCAATTGAGAATAATGAATACTCTCTGGGAGTTTTTCTTGACCTAGCCAAGGCGTTTGATACTGTGGATCATAGTATTTTATTAAAGAAACTAAGTGTTTATGGTATACGAGGTACTCAACTTGACTGGTTTGCTAGCTATTTTGAGAATCGCATGCAGCTTGTTTGCTGCAATGGTGTATTTTCTACTATGCATGCAATTAATTTTGGTGTTCCACAGGGTTCGAATCTAGGTCCCTTGTTGTTTCTCATTTACATAAACGACCTTCCTAATGTTTCATCTATCATGTTTTTTATTTTGTTTGCTGATGATACCAATATCTTTTATTCTCATGGTTCATTGGACACGTTATTTCAAATTGTGAATTCTGAGTTAACCCTTGTTGCAGACTGGTTTTGTGCTAACAAGCTAACACTCAATATTGATAAAACAAACTACATTCTCTTCAAATCTCATAGAAAAAGCTATCCCTCTGAGTGCCCTAATCTATACATTGATGGTGTTCCTATTACTCAAGTTGAATCAACTAAATTCTTGGGTGTTTATATAGACCAAAACTTAACATGGAATGAACATATAAGAAATATTTAATCAAAAATTGCTAAGAATATTGGAATTTTATCTCGTATTTCTTATCTCCTACCATCTTATACTCGTACTACTCTATAATTGGGGGGGGGCCCGTGGCGCATTGGATAACATCTGGCACACAGACCGAGAGGTACCGAGTTCGAGCCCCCGTTGGGCGGATTTGCTTTGCTGGCTGCTATTAGCGCTGCAGGCTGTCTGTTCTGTCAGTAGTTAAGATTTATGTCTTCTGTCATTCGTGTTCTTGTGAATTGTTTCAATTGCATAATTGTACACTGTAACCGGTTGCGGTTTGTCAACCGGATTGTTTGAATAAACGGGGGAAAAATATTATACTACTCACTCATTTACCCCTACCTTTCTTACTGCAATATGGTATGGGCCTCCACTTATAAATCTCGGCTCCATAGCTTAACTATCCTGCAAAAACGCGCTGTCCGTTTCTTAGCTGGTGTTCCATATGGTTGTCACACTAAGCAACTATTTTCTGAGTTTGGATTATTAAGGGTTGAACAGATAAGGATCGCTCAAATCGGGGAATTTATGTATCGCTATGATCATGACTTGTTACCACTGGTATTCAAAGGCTTCTTTTTGTCGTACTTCCAGCATCCATTCTTACAACACGAGAGGTTCGAATTCCTATCGTCGTGACTATGCTCACACTAATACTCGTTTATTCTCTATCAAATTTACTGGTACCTTGGTGTGGAATAATATCCCTCTAGCTATTCGTTCTTCACCTAATCTCTTGATATTCAAAAAAAGCTACGCTCCCTCTTAGTTAATGAATTAATTGACTTAACTTAGTTATATTTGTCTGTACTGCTACTTTAGTTAAGTTTGTATATTCTTTTATTATTGTCGTTTAATGGACTCTTCTTATGTTTTTGTTTGATTAAGACTTATTCCAATCCAAGTATCGACTGGCTGTAATTTAGCGGGATCCATGATCCCTTCTGGACCCCATGTAACCAGTAGGCCTACATATAAAATCATTGCCTTATTGTTTCATTGTTGTTGTTATCTTCTTATTATTTGTTACATAACTAAATGACTGATTGAAATGACTGATTGATTAAATTAGATGGTTTTTTTTCTATAATGCTATTTTAGCTAAGATTGTGGTAAATTAGATGATTTTGTCTGTAATGCTATTTTAGTTAAGATTTTATATTCTTTTGTTAATGTGATTTTTGATGGATCCGTCTTATTTTATTTGGTTTTATTTGCTGTTTGTTTTTGGAGCACAAGGCGTACTCCATTCTAAGTATCATTGACTGTCTTTCTTTCCCTATCTGTATCTTTTTACGTGTTTAGGTGTCCCTATTTAGCGGGATCCATTATCCCTTCTGGGCCTCCTTGTAGCCAGTACATTTCAAACCGTTGCCTTACTGTTTCATTGTTAATTTTTCTCTTCTGATGGTTACAGAAATAAATGATTGATTGATTGATTGATTGATTCTTCGACCATGTTACGTGTTCAGATTTTTTCACATGTCTTCGACGAACCAACCAACGGAAAATGGCAAAGATTGTCGACAGGTCCTAATTCCGTCCCTTCCATTGCCAAGCTATCAAATAGCCAAATTTCGAGATCCCTGGCCACCATAATTAACTCCTCATTCCACTGTGACATGCTTCTTTCCGAATAAAATCCTGTTAAAATTATACCCATTTATAAATCCGGGGATAAGAACCTTACTATTAGCTATTGACCTATTTCAATAATCCCTTACTTCTCAAAATTTCTTGAACAATTAATGTTTAATACGCTCAGTACTTTCCTGGATAAGTTCAATTTACTTTCTGCTAATGAATACGGATTCGAAAAATCACTCTTCCTTTAGGGAAGTAATCGACATACAATGCACTATCTCTGAAACAATGAATGACAATAACTGGGGCCTACTCTATTGGCATCTTCATCGACCTATCAAAAGCTTTGATACGGTGGACAATAATAGATTAATCACTAAACTTGGGAGCTATCGAATGAGAGGTATAGTAAATAAATGGTTCTCTGATTATTTAAAAAAATTGCATTAAATTTGTATCTTTAAGGACTCACTTTCTAATTCTAGTAAAATAATTTGTGGTGTTCCTCAGGGTTTCACACTTGGACCTCTTCTATTCTTGCTCTGTGTTAACGACTTATCATCTTCCTCTTCCGTTTTTAAACTCATACTCTTTCTGATGACACCGATGCTTCCATCAATGACAAATCGCTGCTAGCCTATTTTACAAAGCCAATTGTGAATTAGATTTGTTATCAGCCTCGTGTAGGGCAAACTCTCACGTCTTCCAGTCACTACTCATCTCGATTTCTACCCAGAATTCTGCCCATATTCTCTGTTTTCCCATCAATGTTGCGGTCACCCAACATCAATTGCCCCCAGCTCCTCTGTACATCAACCAGCTGGTTTTCCACTCCAATTTCAAACCCACCTCTTCAAGAAATTCTACCCTGGTAAATACAACCCTCAGCCTTCAAATCTTTCTCGTCCTAAACGAAGGTCCTCTGCTTCCTTCTCTCTCTGATATTTTTGGCAACCAGACCTGGATCTACATTTGGCATCTTTGGGCAACTTCCCCGTCACAATTCAGGGCTCATTAATAAGCTGGTGCTTTGTGCTATGCTTTTAAGTAGCGCTTATAAAGTTGGACATTACGGTCAAGACGATCATGATTCCAGGACCCCGCGCTTCAACGAGGAACCAAATAGCAGAAGAAGCATACGCGACGGTGCGACATACCGCTACTACACAGTGGCCTGTACGTACTACTAAATAAATCTATTACAATGAAACCCACAATGCCTTGTCATAATGGACAAGACCTAATCTGATGGTCGCCTCAATTGAAATCGAAGTCGATATTCGTAGAATATTAAAGAAGCACTATTATCAAAATCCAACTGATAACGAAACGAGAGGATCAATCAGCGAGTTGAAAATGATGGGATACATAACTCTAGATTCTCAAGTATAGTATAGACTATAATTATGAGAGCAATGATGAGGAGCAAATGTATTATACATTTAAAAGGCTTGATATGTTCTCATTCATCATCAAATAAATTGAACCATTGTCAGTTTCACTGGATCCTGTTGAACGGCGCATCAGGAATAGCATCAGTTCTATTCACTGTTGTCATTGCATCCGTCCCCACTTTACGCGAAGACAATAACCAATGTAAATGTGCGTATGAGCTGTATCGACTGAATCCTGAAAGTTCCCGCAGTGGGCGTACTGAAGAATTTGATAGTATAAAGCTGCGGGCCACAGACATCTCCAAAACAGGAGACAAGTTTCAGGATGGCTGGTATCACTATCCGTTTTAACCGGAATTGAACAGCTAAAAGTGTCTGCTGATTTGATTCATTTTGCAAACTATGTTTTAAGCCTTGTTGATATGTGATACCTTCAAATCAGTTAGCATAGAAAACATCTCGAAGTTGGGCGCTACTTATTTCATGAATATTATTGTGTACGTTATAGTACTAGGTTTATTACGTCATTATATGATGCGCGTATTAATACAACCCTATAAGGCAAACATTTGGCAAACATTTGAGAAGGACAATACTGCAGATAGGCTGACTGCTCGAGCGGGCAGTAAGGTATTACAGAAATCACAGTTTCCCGACCATCAGCCCCAAACACCTTGCTCTGAACCAAGCTCATAACTTGGTGCAAAAACTCAAAATATTATGCCAAACCTTTGATGGCTTTCTGTTTGTTGGGCTCCATGATAATGATGGCGCTTCTGATTATATGAGTGACGGTATAATAAATTGACTTAATAAAAAAACCGTACCATACGTACATAATACATTATTACTGCTTGTTGACCTTATTGTAAATATTTTTTTTACAATAAAGGATAATAATAATGAAAGTGTTGGTATGAAAAGTGCAGTACTTGATTGTTCATTATTGATATTGGTATTAGCAATGACTTTATAATAAATTGTTACTACTGGCAGCTCGTGTAGCCCGCATTGTCGACAGCTCTGGTTTTATACCCACTTACACAGCTTGTGTCTATGTAGGGGAGACTGGGGTTGAATGTAACAAATTTCGAATTTCACATGTTTTCGGGTATTTATAGCAAGGATAACTGTAATCTTTTTACATCAACTATAGCCTAACATGTTAGCTATAGCCTATAATGGAAAAGTATCAAATGGTTTGCATATCAAATACAGCCGAGATCATCAAAATAATGAGCGTCGTCGGGTGTTACAAGTTACCCCACTAACGGGGTAAGTTGTAACATGAGCTGGGGCATGTTGTAACAATATTGGGGAAAGTTAAAAAATTAAAATTTGACTTCTTTGCTAAATTGTAACAGAACAATTGTTGTCATTACACCTTAAAAATCATCCACAATGTTAGGCTGTAGCTTATGGGAGGTATGCGGTGGAAAGAACAGCATGGCAATACATTGTACCTCTTTCTTTGCATAGTCAATTGAGTCGATGGAGAGATGTGACGAGTGATTGGCCAAAGCAATAGTGCAGGTCTCTCTTTTGAGGCTTTACAATATTTCACTTAGTGATTCAGAAACTGACAAAACTCTTTCCTTAATCCAACCTGACTTATTCGCTGTACCAGCACACACAACTGGTCCAGCTCTAATGAAATGGTTATGGAAATTAACTGTCGGGAAGGTGAATAGATGCATTTCGCATTCACTGCGAGTGCTATGGTAACTAGCATACTTCGTTCGCCCGAAGTTATCGCACTGATTTACTTCAATCCCTTTTCTGCTGCAACTTTGAAGGCTTCAATACTGTGGTAACTCATGTTTCGTCCATATTCCAAATGTCATTGCCATCAAATTAAAAAAATCTATAACTTCTGCTATTTTGTCGTAAAATGATGCAACAGCATAAATTCTGTTTAAACCAATGGCTCTGGAAATGCTTGCGGCTTCTGGAGTGTGAACAGAAATTGTAGGATATCTTTTTAGAAAGCCAGAGAACCAACCGGAACCTGTCATTTCACACTTAAGCCAGTTTTGTGGAAAGCTTTTATTGTATGTCACAGCACACTGAAATGGTAGTTTTCTCACTTCTCTGGATCTCTCAGAATGCCTACTTCGGCATTTGAAATGACTTATCTGTTTCTTCCGCATCCAGCGCTCGGTGCAATATCGACTTTGCCTCCATTTCGTGACTGCTTCTTTATAAATCGGTACAGTGTGAGATGACTTCTTGCATTTTCCAGAGGAGTCATACCTTTCGTACTTTAACGCTTGTGATTCCTCATTCCTTCAAGAAAGACTCTACTCTGCAATAATAAATTAATAATAATAATAACAGATTGATTGCTCGCCTTCCTAAATTCTTCCATATCTCCTCGTTTATGATCAATCAATTGCACTGGCTTCCTCTCACAGCCCGAATTCAGTTCAACGTTCTTGTCCTAGTCCTTAAGTCAAAATTGGCCATTGCTCCTAAAATATCTTAGGGATCACATTCTCTCCCCTCTCTCTTCAGTTTCTCATCGACCTCTCCGATCCTTGGTCAGACTCTTTTTTGTTCCACGAGTTAGGACCACTATGGCCCAAACTAGATCTTTTGCCACTATTGGGTCATCCTTATGGAATCCCTTCCCTCCCTCCTCTCTACGTCTTACCCTTCTTTCGAGGGTCTCTTCCTACAGCCTTCTCCCTCCTCCAAACCTTCTTCTTCTCTAGGGGTTCTTGCACTGGGAGCGCTACTGAATGGCCACTGCTGAGAGCGGCGCTATATAAATTAACAAATACAATACAATGCAATAAATAGGTCTACAGTTTTTTATAAACCCACAATCATAGGCCTGTCAATAGGGTATAGGCTAATATTATCAGTTAAAATGGATCCGGCTTAAAGATCCACTGGGGCTTGTTGTAACATACATTGGGGTAGGTTGTAACATGTTACAACTAACCCCAGCTGATGTGTTACATCCAACCCCGCTGGTACATGAATCTAGTTTTTATTTCATATCCTTGGAACCCATCAACTTCCGACAATATCGTTCACACAGACGCTGCTTGGATGACAACTCTTCTCATTATTGGAATCAGTGAGAATGTAAAACATTGTATTGTATTGTATTTGAACACTTGTTATAGCACCCCTACCAGATTTCCCATTCAGAGGCGCTCCCGACTACTGCGCGGACGCTGAATCGGAGTTTCACGCCGAAGCGCATGAGCAATTGCGAGTGAAGGACTTGCCCAGGGTCCCTACGCGGCGACTTTGAGGTAGATTCGAACCCGCAACCCTTCAGCTGCAAGGCACCGAACATACCCCCAAACCACCGCGCCCCAGTTGTATTGTGATGTTTGTATTGTGTGTTGTATTGTACTCCACGTTTATAATGTTCCGCCCTTTCTCCTCTCTCTTCCTGCCTCATTCCCTCTCTCTTTCTTTCCTTCTCTGTCTGTCTCTCTGCCTCGTTTCTCTCTCTCTCTCTCTCTCTCTCTCTCTCTCTCTCTCTCTCTCTCTCTCTCTCTCTCTCTCTCTCTCTCTCTAGCCTGTGGCTCTAACATTTCAACAAACATTCAATGCAAGCATGAATACAGAGAGTTATGAGAAAAATGGATAAAAAGGCTGAGACTCACTTTTGTGCAAAAAAATCTTGTTTGATTTATAAAAAATCTATTTTTAAGAATTCTGCGCAGAAATTTTGTTCACGCTGATATGTCGACCTGATCTACCTTTATATCAGTATAAGCTGGTCCCCTGCTCTCCAGTAACGGCGCTGCAATGGTTGTTACATTCAACCCGTGTTACTTTCGACCCCGGTCTCCCCTACGACTTCAATATAAACAGCAAAACGAAGTTAAGCACCATGCAGTAAAGAGTCCGGGTTTCTCTTGAGCATTCAGACCGCATGATTCCGAACTGCGCCTCCAGACCGCATGATTCCGAACTGAGCCTTCAGCCCACATGCGGCACAATCAGTCTGTTAATCACAAGACTCAATTAACCGATTTTAGTATTCAGGAAGTCCTGAATCAGTGTGTAGGCAAGAGTATTTGCTGGTGTTTAACAATTGGGCGTTTCTTTCTGCAGAAGTAGCTGCATAAATGTTATGTGCACGTGGTGAAGCTCGACATAAATCATCAGCTGGTGATTTAGGTCGTCGTAGTTGCTCTTGACTTTTAAGACACTTCTGTTGCTGTACTTTTTGTTTTCTATACGGTTACATAGGTTTCAATATATTGCACATCACTATAAATATTTAAATTTCGGCATAATAACGCTTAAACAAGGAATCGACAACTGTCAGCTGTCGACGCGAATCCGTTGGTCGGTTCTACGTGTGCGCGTGAGTTCTCCACTTGTGTCTCTTTCAGCTGATTGTGCATTGCTTGTTATTGTTAACTGATATAATATAATTCGTTGGTCAGCGTCATATAGGCTAGAGCCGAGGGCGTCACTGATTTTCAAATCCATACAGATATCGCACTATTGCAAGAGGTGCCCAACTGCTCATTGTCTGGCAAAAATTGATTTTTGAATTTCTTCTGCGATGAATGTTTTTCTGTAAGCCTGTACTTTAACTAGAAGGAATTACTCAAACAAATTTCGATATTCTGCTCATGCGTTATAAACCGACGTGTAACTGTCCATTTGAATATGTGCGAAAAAGTTGACATCTTAGCCTTAACACTACAATGGTGAAGCAGAACAGTAGAAAAACTTATCATGGTCTTTGTAAGTAAGTCTGTGAGCTTCGCACATATCTCACTGCCGCGATGCATCCATTTTTCAAAATGCAACAGACTGTAGCATTCGCGGGGTCCTGGTAGGACCAGGCAAAAAAGTCTGTCGATCGGCAGTCGGTAATCGGCCGATTGGGGTTCTTTCTCCTCGTTCCAGTATCCTTTTGGATGGCTCCTAGTTCACCCCTCGGTCCATGGACTGTTTGCGCACGTCCGGTCTCCGTCGACTGTCAGAGCATAATATGAAGACACTACCATCAACGGTAATAATCATAGAGATGTATAATATATATAAATATATCACTAGAGCCCGCATCCGCCATATTTGTTGAAGCCGTGACCCTTTGGCCGCTCAACGGGTAACCATAACGGCCTTGACCCAGTGGCCGCTCAAAATGGCGACGCGATAGAAAGTTAAATTGTGTAGTGTGCGGATGTAGCAACTTATTAAAGCCAGCAACGAAGCCGCTGGAATATTATTTAATCGATAAGTTGTTATTTTGTGTGTTGTAATTTTTGCAAGTCGTAAGCTTTGAAAAGAAATTAAACAGTCTCGCTTAAGCTTGACTGCGTCCATGAATTTCAACCAATCAAAACGCGTCATTTCAATTTAAATTAACTGCGAAGCTCTCGATAAGGTGTTATTATATCTATGGTTGTGGCTTCAAAAATGTGCGAAGGGAATATACGTCATGTTCCCTCTAGCGATGATAATAATATCTCATTGGTAATAATGTTTATTGAAACACCCGATGGCAACACAACTTGCACACTCAATATTAGTTCAGTTTATCAGCCAGTTCTGTAAGCGATCATCGGTCACACTGCTGTGCACTAGAATACACGAGAACGCGGACGTGCAATACTGTGTCGGAGCACGAATCAACGTATCAAGTCGAGTTTTTTTCTTACACTGAATCTACACTTATAATACCGAAAGGGGATGCCGCCATGGCGTTTAATACGGGCTTGGTAATGGAGAGGGAACGTCAAGGGGTCTCAAAGAGTGTACGGCCGGCGTAGTGAGAGGGGGCGTAATGGAGAACTTAACGACCACACCCCCGTTGAGCTAAACACCGGCTCGCGGATACGACATGTGTCTCAAAGAGCAATCCGTCGTCGAGTCCGACCTCTCGATCGACTTAAAAGAGGAAGCCGCCTTTAAACCTTAGGAGGGCTACCGAGGAGGAACAACCTTGTAGGAACTTGAAGGGAAAAGCCGCCTTGGGTATAACACAAGCGATGGACTTCAAGGAGACCGCTGTCCTCGCTCGGCTATCGACCGAGCGCGGTTGCCATAATATCCTACATGTATTATTCTCCAAAAGATAGGGTGGGGTACGCGACGAGGAGACACAAGGTGGACAGACAACAAAGCCACGCCGCTCTTGCTCGGCCGTCGGTTGCGCGGTTTCCATAGTGACTCAGTGTTCCCAATTATCCTAAATTCCCTTTTCTCCATAAGACTATTGACGTGTTTGACTACCATAGGCTGATTAACCATTTCTAGCAAATTAGTGAGGTCTCCTAGCCAACTATGGCAGCAGTTGACTTTCTTCTATTGTACAGTCCAGCAGTTTAAATCGAGAAATCGTAAATAGAAGCTCATTAAATTAGTTCGTCGACGCAATTACGCTAACGGCCATATGACAGAATACGAAGCAGCTAACTTGGTATACTACACGACCTTTTGATCAACTATCACCTTGGCGAATGACGAGAAAAGTGAGCAGCACAGCGAGAATATGTATACTATGTATATGCTGTATATTTTGTTCAATAGATGACACGTGTGCACATTAATTATACTTTAGGGTCCATGGCCTCGACTGAGTTATGTCCGAATTCGCGTTAAAGCAACATGAGTTAAACCGATGGTCCGGTGTCTCAGCAATACAAAAGTTAGGCAGATTATCCGTTAAGAAAAAGCAATTTCTGGGAATTTTAAATTATCAATAACAATAGCGAGCAGATAGAGCAAGTCAAACGTTTTGCTACATGGGGAGTGTCGTTAGAACAGATGCAAAATGCAAGTGAAATAAAAACAATAGAACGATTGCAATAGGTAAAGACTCTTTTGTTGAGACATAGGAACTAATGGCGGATCTCCCTACTTGTCAGTTAGATGCTTAACTCTACTGCGCGTCTCATCTATGGCTGGACTATCCGGTTTATCTGGTTTGGCACGTGCCAGCAGTTCGCAAAAATTGACCCAGGGGCCCTTGCCATGGAGTTCCATCAATTCCCTTTCTCATTCTCTGTGCGGTACCTTGGCGTCACGTTGGACCAAGAACTCATCTTCACGCGGCATAACAACCTGCTCTGCCACTCCTTCCTGGTCTCTCGCCTCGAGTATTGTAGCGCTGTCTATGATGGGCTGTTTTTGGGTAGGATTGGGTGCTTGGATCGGGTTCTACGACCAGCGACACCCCTCAGCGGACGCATCCCAAGGTTCGCCCACGTCTCAGAATACATGTAGGATGTCCTGCATTGGCTCCCTATCACTCAGCGGATTACCTACTGGGTATCTGCTTTGTGATGGCGCTGCATTAAGAAATTGGCTCCCCACATCAGAAGGAACTTTGCTGTTACACCTTGGGTGTCCCACGCCCAAGCACTCTCCGCTCAACTGTGCAATTGGAGCTTATTGTCCTCTCCACTAAGCAGCACTGCGCTTTCTCGGTTGTAGGGCCGGCGACCTGGAATAGACTCGCTGGCACATTTCGCCTTTTGTCCAGAGGTCTTTCCACCATGTTCTATTCTATGTTTAAGAAACTTAATGATGTATCCAGGATTGGGTCAGGAGCGTTCATGAGTAGATTGTCTTGAAGGGACACTATATAAAAATCCCTTAATGAATGAATGAACGAATCAATGATCTTCTGCTCGACAACCTGATTTCGTTTTCCTCAGCGGATGACCTGCACTCTAAACTTGTTCACCTAAAGCAATGAATGACCTCGCATTCTGGTAGAAGACAACAGGAGCAGACGTCGGTTACGATCCTCGTCTAAAATTTAACTAAACGATCCGCAGTCTTCTACAAGCCTGACCTCTGTTCCTTCTCTGTCGCTTGATCCACCGCGTGGAACAGTCTTCCCAACCATGTGAAGGAGACATTCAAATCACTGCACAAAATCTATGTTTTTAAACGTTCATATGACTGTCATTGAGTTTTGTAACTTAAATACAGCACACTTTACTTTGGTTTCGGTTGCGCTACGACGCTATAATTATAAGTCGTCGTATTATTATTATTATTATTATTATTATTATTATTATTATTATTATTATTATTATTATTATTATTATTATTATTATTATTATTATTATTATTATTATTATTATTATTATTATTGTTATTATTATTATTATTATTATTATTATTATTATTATTATTGTTATTATTATTATTTTGCCCTGTTTTCTCAGAGTCCCATCTTGGCTTTCGTCCAGATTTTTAGCTTGCACAACGATTTTGCATAGCAGCTATCATCTATTGATGCTTTGTGGTAGTTGATACTTCAAAGCATCAATAGATGATAACTGCTATGCAGGCAGGGAAATGCATGTATATTAGGTGTGTCTAAAAACTGAAGTTTCAAAATTGCTATCGGCCTTGCTGTTTTTGTGTTCCACCTTGAGAAACATTGTTATTTGCCAAATTAGATGAAAATCGGAATAGATTTAGAACTTGCTCAAAGCCCCGTAAGAATGATCACTTAGAAAGCATTGTGATACATTGTAATTTTCACGGATAAAAACAAATTTCAACACTTAGGCATAAAATATAAGGCAAAATCAAAGGAAATACTTTCACTTATTTGTAATTTATTTATTTATTCCCTTTAATGGCTTTGAAAATTTGTTTCAATGATACTCGACCATTTGTAGAACAAATGTTTCTGTTCCTCATTTTGAAACAGCTAGGGCTTCATCGTAGGACTGAATGAGGGTCGCTCCTTTCTCCACCAAATCGTTCGTGACTCTTGGGGCGAATATGATATCTTTTGCCTCTCTATATGATTGTTCTGACTCCCATTGTTGCTGGTCTCGACCAAGTCACCCAATCCAAGGATCAGGGATTTTAGGTGGTAGAAGCGGTGAAGAAATCGGGTAGTGCTGTTATACATAGGTGCATCATGACATTGTATGGAAGGAAACCTCGTTGGATATTCATCGGACTGTTGAGCATGTTGTAGACCATGCCTGCGCTGTTTTTCGTTGACTGAATCGTCACAAGGGTGTAGGGAGATTGCAGTTTGACCTGTGAGATTTTCTTG
The DNA here is from genome assembly GCA_020284085.1 of Aporrectodea caliginosa. Lineage (NCBI taxonomy): Eukaryota > Metazoa > Annelida > Clitellata > Crassiclitellata > Lumbricidae > Aporrectodea > Aporrectodea caliginosa. The sequence goes on along the minus strand of JACEVL010000272.1, from coordinate 641 downwards.
TCTGTGTAAGTATAAATTTCTTTCAAGAATTGAAGATCGTTCATTGGGGTTTCATTGAACTAGTAGGCCTACTTCACGTAAGTTGTTTTCACAAAGGCAACACTCGAAGTAGATGATTCCCCAACTTTTGCCAGTATAGCATTGTCGATATGTCCTCTGTGTGCTCTAGCGTTGTTGAATGGGAAACAGCTCTAAAAAGCAACATCTTGATCACATAGATCGCAGTGCCATCCAATGCGCGCTCTGAAATGCCTTTGGGTACCTGCACTTAGTTCTAGTAGCTCTTTCTAGTCGTCTCTGTTGTATTCAGTACTCAGTTGCTGCACTGCAAAGGCTTAAGGTGGTAACATTGTCTCGAATTTCTGTGACACGTTGTGCTGCATCTTTAGCCTACTCTCCACTTGTGTGCGATACTTGGCCTGATCGATTTGCGGCCTGAAGGCACGAAAATGACTGAATTCTTACAGAATCATGCAGTGAAATAACCTTGTCCAGAACTATTTCAGAAACATGATAATGACAGGCAAGGTAAAAGAGGTCCATTCCTAATTCAGCATCCATCTTCATGCATACACCGCCCTTGTAATCCGTGTTACTCGCTGTTGTGTCGAAACACGGCCACGATTCGGTAAACCCAAATC